>PVJA010011736.1:0-44725 GCA_004027025.1 Myocastor coypus | reverse complement strand
ATGTACAGCTATAAGCTACCTAAGCTACAGCTGTCAATAAGCTACATAGATACATAGTAAGATAACAAATTTGTAGTATTTTAAGACACACATGTCAGTATTATATGCACTTATTTCAAGAAAGCCACACGGAAACAATGACCACAGATCCCAGGAGGGAGGAAAAAGAGAGCAGACGGCCTGGTGCTGAGTGACTGAGCGATGTCATGTTTCTTAAGCTGAGAAAGCTCCAGCCTGCATAGCCTTTTGTCTACCTGAAATGTTTCCTTTACATAAACACTATTGCTGAGCCACTGATTTTTTTTTTTTCTTAGAACAGAGGATAAAAATTATAAAAAGAATGAGTGACAAATAAATTGGAGACTCTCAGGAGAACCGCCTGTGTCCGGGAAGCAACACAACCGCAGCTTTCTCAGAATGTAAGGTCCAGGATGGTAGTCCCAGTGCATTTGACCAATGAGTGGCAGAACCAGGCGGTTCCTCATGCCCACTGACCCTATCCAGCTCTGTGCCTCTGGCAGCACCCAAACCTCACTTTGTTCTGTGCCCACCTAGGTTAATAGGGTAGGTGGGAAGCTATGGAGAAGGGAAAGGAGGGCCCAGGTTGAGAAAGTAAACAGTAGCACAGGACTTGGTTCCACAGGGCAGGAATTTCTGTGAATTGCTGGGAATCCTCAGCACATAGGACAGCAGTAGCCACAGAGAAGGTGCCTGAGAACTATGCATGAACATCAACAGCACTGGATAAAAGTCGTCCACGTCGTTCCTTAAAGCAGACCCTCTCAGATGGGACCCTTCACTGCGTAGCACTGTTGTTAGTCATTTATAAGTAAAAGTCGATGTTCTACCTTTGCATCTTGGGAAAAAAAAACCACTGCTCCAACTCTGACTTCTCAGCAATTTGCTGCCTTTCCTCCAGGCAGATTAAGTCGTAGCTGAGTCTGAGCTGCAGCTTTGGGGGATAAGAATGGGAATAGCGTCAGTGTAAGGGGAGCCAAGTACCACCCACAGCACACCCAGGTTCTCCCAGGAGTACACCTCCAATGGGAAAAATGCACCCCAACCCTCCCCACAGGAGGTCACCCAACAGCTGGCCAGCTGCTGAAAGCAGACATCCCTGGAGGTCCCCCAGGTGACATCGCATGATCACTTGGTGCCTGGAAGATGCAGCCAGTGTCGAAGTTCAAAACTGTTTCTCCAGATCTTTCCAGTGAAGCCTCTAGCCTGTGCAGACAGAAGGAGGATGGGTGGCACCTTGTCACGCATCCACTGAGACCACCTTCCCTATGCAGTGGGCCCTATTACAGACAGGGAAACTATCACAAGAAGAGGCCTGGAGTCACAAGTCAGTGGCGTAAGAATACCAAACACCAGTGGGCCGTGGACCTTCTGAGCATGGAGTGCTTCCTGGGAGACCACATTCTGAGCTCCTCCAGGGAATGCCGCAAAGACCACAGGACCATGGCCTGCTGCTTCCTGACATGGAAAACCCAGTGTTCGGGGTCCAGGTACTGGCAGCCCTGTGTGCAGTGCCGTCTCCTTCTCCAGCCAATGCACCACTCACAGCTGCACCCAGCAGCACCAACACCCACCAAAGACAAGGCTGCAGGAGTGAGAACTGGGAGGTGGGGTGGGGTGGGGGGGTTCCCAGCTAAGGGATAGGATACCCAGGGAGAATTCAGTAGACCTGGCCAGCCCAGCGAAACGAAGCGAAAGTGGTGGCTCTGCCCATGCCCTCCACATCATCCACGTCCTGACCTTGGCACCAAAGTGAGCATCCAGTAGGCCAGCCTGCGGCCTGATCTGGCTTTCTCTCCCACAACTGTTTCTGAGTATCTTTCTTCCCCACAAAAATGAGGCTTTCCTGTTATTTCTGATTACAAAGATAACTGCGACTGATGTCAAAGATATAAGCCATACAGAAAAGTATAAAGAAAATAATATAAATCACCTGAAATCTCACCACCCAGAGGCTTGGGCTGTGACCACTTTGATGAGCAAGATCTCGCCCGGCCTCTCCTGCATTTGTGGACTGGCACAGCAATCACTGTGTAAGAATGGGCCCCTGCGCAGCACGCTGGTTTGTAACCTTTTCGCACTTTGTTCCACTCGACCCTGTGCCGTGGTCATCCCTTCCAGGGATGGTTTTTAGAGTTTGCCTTTAAAGATTCATCTGGAGGGAAATGGCATGGGTCTCCAACTCCTAGTTAAATGTGAACAGGGCCTGGTAATGAACTGAAGGGAGATGGGGCTTTTTCCCTCTCCAGGCCGATTTCCTTGCTTTGCAGTGGGCTCACCCTGGGAGTGTTTGGCCTAATGAAATTCTCTGAAGGTGCAGTTCAGAAGACCACCTGCATCAGCATCCCCTAGCAGGAGGGCCTGAGAAAGTCCCCAGTGCCTGGCTATCCTCTCTGCCTACCTTCCCCACTACCACACCTGGCTCCATGCATGCAGAGGACAAAGAGCCACGTGGCAGGGAATTTGGGCAGCTAGCCTGAGAGGATGGGTGTGATCAGCCATGGCTGTGGCAAGCAGCTCCCAAGTCCCAGCTCTGGGTGCCACTCTTGTGCCCACGTGTGTACAACACCCCTCATGCTTCTGCTCAGGATGAGTCACAGTGAAGCCTCTTGCTCCCACCCAGTGAAACTTGGAAATCCCCACTGCGGGAATTCTCTGCTGTTGGCTTCCTCTCCTTTCTTTTCTTTTTTTTTTTTTTAAAGCTGCCATCACTTTCCAAGGCGTGAATCAAGATGCTTCTTGGGTTTTGTTACTCAATGGAGAGCCCCAAGTCAGTCCTGCCCTCAAGGGGCCAAGCCAGGAGTTTCCAAGAAGACCCTAGCTTCTTCTGTGTCTGGGGGAGTCCAGCTGGGGGAAGTGGGCTGGACGCTTCTGGGAAACAAACTCCTGTGGGAAGCACCTTCCTCCTTGGCAGACACGGCCAGCACTGAGTCACAGAAGATGCACGGGGCAGCCAGGAAGGTGGCACTGGGCCAGCCTCATGGTCCTGTCCAGGACAGGCACTGACATAGGGTGTATGTGTGCAGGTGTCCACAGCACTCACTGGGCCACTCTGGGCATTGTCCTAAGACAGCTGACCCTTGTAGGGAGTATGCACTCCAGAGGGGAAGAAAGAGGGCAGATGCATAAGCAGAAAAAAATCGTGTCTGCAAGTGGCCAGCACTTTGAAGAAAATAAGAGCGACACTGCACTGGGATCCGGGAGCAGCAGCTCAGCGGGCGGGTAGGAGGCCAGAGCTGAGCTGAGGGATGGGAGGAAGCAGTGCACAGAAGACCTGCAGGGGACAGTGGCAGTGCGTTCCATGGACAGGAGGCCCAGGTGTCCACAGCCAGAGCACAGAGTGAGGTGGGCAGCTCCAAGTCCCGCACCACCAGATCCCAACTCAGAAAGTGGCTGGGAGGAGCCGCAGAGACAAAGCCCGGGCCAAGAGCAGCATTCCATGTGCAGGCGGAAATGCAGTCCACACAGACTGGAGGTGATCCTGTACCCATAAAGAACTGCTCGACAGCTTCTGTCAAACGCCATGGCCAAGGGCTGCAGTAGAAAGAGGTACCTCGCTCTATACCAAGAGCCACAGCCTGGGTACGGGCTGTGAGGTCAGACTTGGGTTCAAATCTCATCATGATCACAGTTCAAATAGGGCTCTGATTTCTCAAAGATTCAATTATATTGAAAACCATGCAGGTATTCTGAGTCTGAGGCAAGAAAGTAGCCCCACCACCCACGTATAAATCTTCCTGCCAAAATAGTGACATTACTAGCCATGGTAGCATAGCTGTGACAGACAATGGGGTTCAGAGCCCAGCAGTGGGATCTGGGGATATTTCTCCCAGGAGCATTGGAACCACAACCTCTGAACACATGAAGCACTGAATCTTAGTCCTGGAAGGACAATAAAAGTGTCACCCCAGCAGGACAGTAAAGAAACCTTCATAGCCCTAAGAGGACAGGGGCCTTGCCTAAGACCTCATGGCAAGGAGGGGGTAAGTGGATAACAACAGTTCATTTTAGGAAACAAACAGTAAGCAAACAAGAGCACCCAGCCTCCACCACCTCCCAGGCCCACTACCCAGGCTAAATGTCCATGTCAAGGTGTTCGCCTACAAATCAGGCCCCTCAGAAAGACTGCATGGCAGCTTCAGACTCTCTGCCTGTGATTCACTGACCCAGGAATCAAAAAATGTAGGTCACCGGGCGTGGTGGCGCACACCTGTAATCCCAGCACTTGGGAGGCTGAGCCAGGAGGATCGGTGTGAGTTCGAGACCAGCCTGGGCTACAAAAGTGAGCGCAAGGCCAGTCTGAACTGCATAGTGAGACCCTGTCTCAAAAAAAAGTAGGTCACTGGGATGGGACCACAGCCCAAGAAGCCACCTGAAGCAGGTAGCCTAGAGCAGGCCAAGGTTTCATAGACCCCAGCTCACAATTTCCACACTGGGGGGTGGGGCTGCATTGGCAGTCGTCCCCATCCTGATGACCCTGGCAGCCCTCTGCCCAGCAAGCACCACGGCTTCTGCTGCCTGCCCAGCCTGCCCAGGATCTCCCTAGCCCCAGGGCAGCTCGGGCAGAGTCAGAGACCTACGGGAGCCAGACCTGTCCCCACTTGGCAAGGTGACACCATCAAAAAACTCTGGCCTGGGGTCTATCTCTAAGAACCACACCATCTTTTAAAAAAAAAAAAAAAATTATTTGGTGCAGGGTCTCACTAGGCAGCTTGGACTTGTAGTGATCCTCCTGTTTTCAGCCTCCTCAGCCCTGGGATTATAAGCGTGTGCCACTACATTGAGGTTCAGTGGCTGACTCAGTATGCCAGGGGGTGGGGCTGGGGTGGCATGTGCATTCTGGGAGGGCATGGAGCAACCAGATCCCAAGGGGCCAGCTAGATCAGAGAGGACTTGCTCTGGGTCGTCCAGGAGGCTGAGAGCACAGCCTTGACCTTGGGCAAGCTGGTGATGAACACTTAAGGCTTATCATTTAACATGTCTACCTGCAGTTTCACCTCTGAAACACAAGCCTAACAGTGCAAGAGGGGATGCAGGGAAGTAAGCAGAGCTGGCAAGGGTGCCAACACTCAGTCATGCACAACCATGGGCCCAAAGTGCCAGGCAGCATGCAGCCTGGGGTCCTAGAATTAGGAGCACTGACAAAATCCATGAGGTGGCAAGGAAGACAGGAGTCAGAAAGCCCGGGAAGTGTGTGGATCCAGAGGTGAAAGGAGAGGCAATAATGAGAGACAAGTTTGGCTCTGTCATCAAAAAAGCCCTCTCTGAGAAGGAGACATCTGCACAAGCACTTGAAAGGCACGAGAAAGCCAGCCATGAAAAGGCTGAGGAAGAGTATGCCAAATGGAAGACACACTCAGTGCAAAGGTCCTGTGGCCAGGCCAAGGCAAGCTTGGGGAGCGCCAGGAAAGGAAAGGTCAGCATCTGTGGGTGGGAGCCAGGCCAGGTGTGGTTTACAAACACACAGTGAGAAGCGTGGGCTCAATGATTCCTCCAAGCAGAGCAGGGGCATTCCTGCCTCTACCTACTTCCAGCTGCTATAGGACTGGCTGCCTTACTACCTTCGTTGCTTACTGTCTCCTGACCCCAACACAAGCTCCTGGAGGGCAGGAAATACTCCTCTTGGGTCAGCCTAACCCTAGCACAGTTCCTGACCCAATGAAGGTTCTCACTAATGTCTGTTTAATTAAGTACCTATTGGCACTCAGTATGTGCTCAGTAAATGTGACTACGAGGACCATCCCCAGGGTCCAGGCTGCTTTGGAAAGCGATGAGCCTCCTCCTCCCTGGACGTACCCAAGCACAGTTGGCAAGAACAACACCTTGAGGACCCTAAGCACCAGAAGAGGTTCAGATGAGTATGGTTTCCAGGCTCTCTCCACTTCTAAAAATGCCATCCCATGTGTGCCCTCTACCCAGTGCTCAGAGTGGAGCTGGTCAGCAGGGACGTATCTGCATAGCACATGAGCACACCATGATTTCTGTGTCGCTAGAGATTTATTAGGACAGCAGAGCGCAGCCTCTTCCATAGCTTAATGAAGAATCCAAACCATTGCGGGGGCTGGAGGACCACATCAACAGGAACAAAAAACTTTTGCCAACATCGTGCCTCAAGTAGCAGGCCGACTGGACTTAAATTCTCCCTCTGAGGCCACACTGGGCAGGGCACTTCCTGCAGACGGTTGGAACTCAGCCTGGAGGGTTTGACTTCCTTTGTGTTAACTAATTTCTGAGTGGGGTTTTCAGCTATTTATTTCTAGAACAACACACTCACTGAAATAGTCCTCCAGCACTCCATCTTCGAGGTGACATCGCTCTCCCCTGCCTCTCCCTCAGCAGGAGGAGGAGGGAGGTGTGAAAAGCCATCTAAAAGAGGTGGCTGGAAGCGGTCAGACCCTGTCCCCCACGGGCTAGTCTCATTTGCAGCTCTCTAGAGCCAGAATGCAAGAGAGGGTGTGAGGAGGACTCCTCAGTCCCAAGATTTCTGGGCGGACAAATGACAACGCCAAGGAAAGGGGGTGCAACCCCAGAAGCAATTCTTCCTCCACACAGTAATTAACCAAGCCTCCCAGACCCCTTCCGCAGGCTGCCGGCTCTTTCCTTCTCTGTAATCTTTTTCTAATTTGCGGCCGCTTCCTGCTTCCTCCCAGCCACCTTAATTGGAAACTCTTTAGTTCACTCGGAAAGTTCCTCCTGCTCTCGGAGGACACCTATGGAGGGTGGGACCCCGCTCTTCATAATCATTCTTCCCAGACATGGCTAATAATGACCCTCTTTCGCTAATGAAAAAAACACACACATGCACACATCGTGGCTGCTGTAATTAAGCTGGTGACTGAGTTGAGTTGCAGGGAAATTAGATTTATTTACATGCTGTTCTATTGCTGATGAAGCACCAGCTATCGGGAAGACTCCTAATTAACCCTCGTTCAGAGGGGGTGCTCTTAGGTGCTGGGTCTTGTCTACATATCCTTTGTAAATTGTACATGGTTAATAATAATGATAATAATAATAGTAATAATAATTAGCCGTTCTTGGAGTCAAGTTCTCTTCTGTAACTCTTCACTCTCTGGTAACACTGCCCAGAGGCAGAGTATTAAATCACCAGCCCAAGTGGAGCTCCGAGCTGCAGTCACTTGGATGTGCCAGCTGAGGTGTTCCTGGAGGACCTTGCCCTGCCCAGGCACTGGCCTAGGCACACTGTGAGTCACAAATGCAGTCAAGGACTGCACTGACTAGGAAGATAACAGTGACAGGAAAAGAAAAGGATGATTGGTTGAGAAAGACATGATGACAGAAGAGCTGACCAGAAGCCAAATTTGGGATGGAAGACACTAGGAGCCACTGGAGGTTTATGAGGGACAGAGGAGATGCAAATTCTGCCCTTAAGCAAGGTCAGTTTCCAGAGGACAGAAGTGATGGGACAGGAAGGCTTCGATGCTCCAGTTAGCAGATCACAGCCGCTGTCCAGGCCTCCTCCGAGTGCATGTATGCCGCGTGTCTAGGAAACAATCCACCTAGGAGGTCGTGACAACAATCCTGCAGGCCCAGACCACCCAACACCAGATGTCACAATCCCTTGAGTTTAAGACACATCACCAACTTAATGACTGCTTCCTCTCTGAATAGGAGTATCACTTCATTAAATGTACATGTGGACACTAACATGCTTGCCATCTCAGAAAGATTCATCTATGACCACACACACATCTCAGTAAAAGTTTAGGCCCTGAGATAATCAAGGTACACTGGAAGACTTTGGATAGTTTCCACCACAGAAATAGAGTCCACTATCCCCTGCTTCCAGGACTATCAGAGGTAATAAGTCTGTAACACCTTCCCTAACACTCTTGAAGCCCGAAGACATTTGTCTCAAAAGGTCTGAGCCCTTCCTTTAAACTTGGGCCTAGCGAAGCTTCAAGCTGGAAAGGACTTCAGAGACCACCTCACCCAGCCCCAGGCTTACCTGAAAATAGACCCTGGCTGGCATGCCTGGCAGAGCCATCAGGAAGGGAAGCAGCTATGACTGGTGCACCTCCCTGGGCAGTTCCAGCCACGAGGGCAGGGCAGGGGGCACAGACAGGCTGGGTGACATGGTGAAAGAAGCACTTCTGCTGACTTGAGACCCTCAGAATACTCTGACGATGGGATTAACAGAACTGAACCCAAGTCCATGAGATTTCATAACTAATCCAGTCTGCTGCTAAAATATTGGTGTTATGGTTAGACAGGCCGTGTCCCACCACAACCCCACCATGCAGGGTACAATTGGAGTCAAGTCAGCAGGAGGTGGGTGGATCATTAGGAGGTCACCAGAAGGTTGGATCACTAGGAGGTGGAGGTGGTCACCAGGAGATGGCCGGGTCACTTGGGGGGCAGGCCACCCACATGGAACAATTCCTCTACTGATGAGTTCTAGTTGAGTGTGCTGGGAGGTGGGGCCCAATAGCAGAGGTGAGTCGTTCACTTGGTGGGACCTGGAAGACCTGATCTCCTTCATGCTCTGCTTCCTGGTAGCCATGAGGTCGACGTGAGCAGCTTTCTTCCCCCCAAACCCTTCCAGTGTCCTTCGGGTCTTGCAGCCATGTGACCAGGGGCTGAAACACACCCAAAATAAACTCCTCTTTTTAAGTTGTGAGTGTCGATGGGTTTTTTTCAGGCAAAAAAAAAAAAGGGGGGGGGAAGGGGCTTTATTATCTTTGAGGATGTGGAAAGAATGTGGGGAAGATAAAGAAATCTCTCAATTGGAACAAAGGGAGGCTGAGGCTTTTATGACCTTCTGCCAGGGGGTTAGTTTAAAGGGGATGTTTAGGTATGTCTAAGGGAGCTAATTGGGAGTCTTCTCTGAGGAGGTCGGGAAGTGTGGAAGGAAATTATACCCTGGGCTGAGCTGAAGAAGGAAGAGGTGGTCTTGAAGAAGATGGGCTTTTGTCTTAAGGGCTTCAGCCATACTAAATGACCACCATGATGATTCCACAATTCGTACTAGGGCCAGAACCTATCAGGTATCAGGTATTTTGTCCCAGCAAGAAGAAAGTGACTGGGACTGGGGTGATAGCTCAGTAGAATAAGTGCTTGCATGGCAAGCACAAGGGCCTGAGTTCAGTCCCCAGTTCCAGAAAAAAAAAAAAAAAGGAGGAGGAGGAGGAAGAAGAAGAGGAAGAGGAGGAAAAGAAGAAGAAAGTGACTATGACATCTTGGGACTTTCTAAAGCCAAAGTCCTATTAAAAGATGGGAACCCCAGATATATTAGCTGGGCACAACTCTGAGCCCTAGAGTAAGGTAGGTCCTTGAGAATCTACATCCTGGAAAATGGCAAATACATAGCTTGCCTTGTACCTAGGTGTTCCTATTTGCTTGGAAGTTATCTGCCACACCGTATAAAGACAATTATTTCCTTCCCCGAGTGGAACTGAATCCATCACCTCTGTCTCCTCTACACCAAAGAAACAAACTTTCAATAGATGTTTATTAATAAATGAGACCAGGAATTTTCCTTCTTGTTCTCCTTGAGTTTCAGTATTAGATTAAGGATTCCATGAGTTTCTGACGCACACCGCCCACTGCATTCATAACTGGTTGCATTCACATACGTTATTTTGTGAACTTCTAGTGAGGGCTCTTTGTGATGAGCTCATAAAGTCACTGTCACATTCCCTGTGCAGAGATTGGCTCCCCAGCAGAAGGGGAACACAAGAGCCACCTCTAGCTCCTGCCAGGAGGATGGCTTTGTCACCCACCTGCATGACATCCTCAGGATACAAGGTACCTCTATCTTAGGAGGGCTGCACAACCCATGCCAAGCTCAGCACTGTGTCACCACCCAGGAGTCTAAAGGCATTGGCAGCTCATCCTCTCGGGACTCACCTTTCTACAATTTCTAAAGCCAACACTGCTCCGCAAGTTACTGGAGCTCTTGGGAAGTCCACGCAAGCCAGACACGTGATTACCTGTTTCCAAACCCTGCACCGGGGCGGGAGGGGGTGGCAAGCCTGACTCAGCAGGAAGCACTCCCTTGCCATGTGTTACAGTTAAGCATGGCCCAGAAGATGCAAGTTCACCTGCTCCTGGACTGCCTCAACACAGCCCACTCAGGCTTACCGGTCACAATAGGTGCAGGCATGTGAACTTCCCAGACTGCACTGGGAAAAGGAAATGTTACAAAGAGTCACAGACAGAAGGATGTGGGTGATTCCCATCCCAGAAGGCAGGTCCCTTCCTGGAGCCCACCTTCAGCCATCAGCTTCTCCTCTCTGCACTGCTAGTCCATTACAGCCTTGTCACCTGCCCGGAACTACAGTACCTCTTCCCCTGTCCCAGCTGATGCAGACACCCAGTGAACTCTGAATTGACAGGTACCCACCAGGGGTAGAAAATGGCTTATCTGGGAGTCTAGCCACCAGAAAAATGTGATCCAGGATTTCTTTTAGAATGTTTTACAATAATCATCTTCAGGGCCCAGGAGATAGCTCAGTGGCATAAGCACCTGCCTGGCAAGCACAAGGTACCAAGTTCAATCACTGGTACCGCAAAAAAAAAAAAAAAAAAAAATCATCATCTTCTTCACGAAATAGATTACTCTCACTCCTTAAGAACAACATTACAAGACTCGATTCCAGAGAGGGAGTCACATGGGTGATGAAGAAATGCACAGAAGTGATCACCATTGTTGTCCTCCCTACTTGGGAGGTGGAAAGAGGCTGTGACTGTCACAGGAGGAATGGCTGACAAAGTTCTACTTCTCAACCTGAGCAATGGTTTCAGTGGTGTTTAGCTCCTAAAAGGTCACTAAGTTCTACACTTATTTTGTAGTTTTTTTATACCTGTGTTTCATTTTATGATAAAATCATTATATAAAACATAATAATAAAGGAAAACTTGCTATTCCACTGCATAAAAGTGATGCAGCAATAAAGGTCAGCTGGAGGGCAACATCAAGCCAGACTTAGATTGCTTCTACCAATCTTAGTGGACAATATTGGTGACAGCACCATGCACCCACCCACAGCACCAGACCATGACAGTTCTCCATACGGAATCCATTTGGCAGGATAACATATCCTTCGCCATAGTTGGAGTTGCATTTCTGCAAATCTTTACACCAAAACTCCTGGCTTTCAGCCGCTGGCTTTTTGGAGTTAGAACCCCAAACTTGGAAAGAGTGGAGTTTGGGGTGGGGCTGGGTGCCTGGCATTCCCAGTGGAAAGCTCTTTCAGATGTCATAGGAAGTTGTCCTGTCTGCCCACATGGGGCCAGGGACCTTGCTTCATTTGCCCCTACTTGCTTCTCTTCAGAGGGATTTCTGGCCATGGATAAGTCCCCATACTGTAAGCTCCATGGCAGCCAGAACCACACTGATTTACCTACACTGAAATCCAGAGCCTAGTTTTTCTGGATGGATGGATGGACGGATGGACGGACAGACAGACGGACGGATGGATGGACGGATAGATGGATGGATGGGTGAGTCATGCTTTCACAGAGCCTTTCTCTCTAGGGCACACTCCAGGGAATCAGAAATTTTATCTGCCTTACTCACACAAAACCATTGGTACCTAAAGAGGGTCGGCACACAGTAGGCCTCAATATACTGTATAAAATGAATTGGGGAAAACAAAGAAAAGGTTATTCTGGGCCGAGAAGATAGCTCAGTAGAATACGCATTTGCTCATTAGCAAGCACAGAGCCCTGAATTCAATCTCTGGTACCACAAGAAAAAAAAAAAAAAAAAAAAAAAAGATTATTCTGAGGTTGGAAGATGCAAAGAGCTACACATCGACCTGCTGTCAAAAACCTTGCCATTCAGCAAGGAATCCAGAAACACAAACCAGACAATGGATGAGGGCAAACGTTGTAAATGAACTGGGTAAGATGGAAGCACAGAAGGGGTCTTGATGAGGAGGGACCATGGAGGGCTTCTTGGAGGAAGGGACATGGACCTAACTCTTGAAGGAAAAGTCAGAAAGAGTCCTTACAGGGAGGCAGGATAGAACCCATCATTACAGACTTCCTTCTAGACCTACCTGCCCGATGTTTCCCACAAGTACCATCCCCCAAATTCCCAAGTTGCACCGTTATAGCCGTTTCCCATCCAATACACACTCATTTGTATGCACATGCATGAGCACACACACAGCTCTTGGCCTTCCAAATACAGGGTGACCTGAGAGAGGTCAAACTTAAGGCACAATGCTGGGTACCATGCTTGTACACAGCTGCATTTAGGTGACCACCTCTGTCCTACAGAGGGCTGGCTTCAATGGAAACCCCACCTGCACCTGCACGAGCTGATTCACGCACCACCCAAGGGGACCCTTCATGTGCACGCAGATCCACATTGATCTTGTTCAGTGCAGAGTCTGACACTGCTGACTGGGAAGCAGGCCTAAGATTCTGCAGCTCTACCCTGCCCCCAGACAACAGGACAATGTAGGTGCACAGACCACACCTGGAGAGGCAAAAATGGGCACAATAAAGAAGCTCTTCACATTTGTGGTTATTCGGAGGATCAAACACAAGGACACACACAAGGAAACACTTGCATGTCTGCAACCCCAGCACTTGGGCAGCTGAGGCAAGAGGGTCGCCAGGAGTTCTCTGCCAGCCTGGACTACATCGGGAGAACTTCTTAAAAACAAAACAAAACAAAACAAAAAAAGGGGCTCAGATGCCACAAGCTGACACCCAGAAGCATCTGGGTTAATAATTTCCATCTGTCAGAAGAGGCCAGAGATTCAAAATCCTGCCCTGGATGTGTCAGGCATGGGGGTCAGGCAGGCGCAGGGCCTTGACCCTCCAGAAAGAAGTGACTCGCTGAGGGCACAAGCCAGGGGCCAGCATCTCTCCCATCCCCTGCTGCCAAAGCCAGGGCGACCAGAGATTCTCACATGAAGCCCATGGCCGGCCCCACACAGGATGCAAGGACCCCATGGCTGCTTCCTAACAGCTCTGTGAGGCCGGTGAAGCAGGAACAATCGACCATTCCTGAGTCTAGATGAGAGGGTTAAGATCATCAAGCAACAGGGAGGAGATAAGGCCAGGAAGAGGGACAGAGGGAAGCCTGCTTCTCCTGCTAGAGCAATTTCCTCTGGTAAACAGGGCCCAAGTCTTGTTTCGCAAGTGCTACTGGTGGGGAGGCCCGGGCTCACTGCTGTCACTCCAGATGTCCAAAGGACACACAGGCTCTTTCCCTGTGGGAACTGCCTGCTTCTCACCTTCAACATCAGCCTGAGCCAGCAGGGCCAAGGTGACCAGCTCAAGGCGTGGTCTTAGACAATATTATTGTAATAAGTTAGGGAACATGAACAAGGCAGAGGCCATAATCTCCATATTTCTGAAATGAAAATGTTCTGTTTCCAGAGTTTTCCTTTTATGTCCCTTTTCATCCAGGTTTCACTCACAAGCCTTCAGCCAACAGGATAACAACATATTTTCACATTAAGTTTGTGGACAGACTGAGATGCAGGACAGTCCCAGGCCCTGGTGGGCTCCCCGTGCACTCGGGAAGGTGGTGCCTTCTTCGGGTGTCCACACATCACACAGATAGTCACAGACTGCATGCTCTGCACTTAGTCTGGCTTCCTTCACTCAACCTCACATCCACGGGCTTTGTTCACCTCTTGGATGTGGCTGCAGGTCCTCCCTCCACCTTGATTGCTGTGTCTGTCATTTTTTAAAAAATCGTTGCTATTTAATAGTCAGATCCCACCCAATCGTTTTCTTCCCACCAGTGCCACTGACTAAACAGACAGCCACAGGCCTTGCCCTATTCTTGTCCTTCCATCATTTGCTGGGTTGCTGTCTGAGGTCAAAAGCATTTCTAGGACCATGTTTGGCAAGCAGACCCCATAGGCAAAGGGCTCCCTCTCTCCCACAATGGCCACTGGTGAAGAAAACCATGGTGCTGAAGCAGGTATCCAGCTGGAGGGACAGGGCTGCATGTGGGTCACCACTCCCAAGGTCAGGCTATAACTGCCAGGAGCCTGGGTGAACTTCTCTCAGGCTAAAAGGAGGACATTCATGGAACTACAGAGGTCCTTCCACCCCACATGGGATTCAGCCCCAACTTCATCCTGGTGGCCAACTGTGGAGAATCTGAAAGTCATGCCTGGACACATGGCAAGGCCACTGGTCCTCTCTACCCAGGCCTCAGCACTGCATGTTCCTACTCACTCTGTTAGCTAACAACGCTTTTATCATACAGATTGGGCTGATCCTTTACCTGCCTATTAACAGATATATAAAGAAGCAAAATATGGGCTATCTGCTCCACAGAACCCTAACTATCCTTAAAAAGGAAGGGCAGGCTGAGGAGATAGCTCCACAGTCTAAGCGTCTGCCTTGCAAATGCAAGGTCTCACTGGTATCACATACTATGACAGCCCCAGAACCAGGCTTGGTGGCACACACCTATAATCCCAGCACTGGGGAGGCTCAGACAGAAGGATCACTGCAAGTCTGAACTGCATGGCAAGACCCTGTTATCAACAGCCAAAAAAGAAAAAAGGAAAGGAAAAGAAGGAAGGAAAGAAGGAAGGAAGGAAGGAAGAAAGGAAGGAAGGAAGGAAGGAAGTAAGTTCTGACTCAAGTAACAACACAGACGAACCCCGAAGCTCTTAAACCAAGGGAAGTAAGGCAGACACAAAATGACAAATATGGGACGGGATAGCTCCACTAGTGGGATACCTGGAGTCATCCAACTCAGACAGGAAGAACAGTGGTCACAGAGGGTGGATGCTGAGTGTCAAAGGGAATACTCTCCACTGGGAACAATCCTGAGAAGGCCTGGAGGACTGGATGGCTGCACAATGCACACATACTCAATGCCAATGAACCGTACACTTATAAATGGGCCAGGCGGTAAATGTTACATGCATTTTTAACACAATTCCAAAAAAATGAAGATGAAAAGTATGGAATCCTAAAAGAAGGTAGAGAAAATAAATGCAAGGAAAAAAAACTAAATCAGCATAAGTCTTGATATTAACATGATGGAATACACTTCAACTACAAACATCTTCAAGACTTACACTGACCATCAATATTGTTCTATATCAAAATTGGCTGGTGTGGTGGTCCATGCCTGTAACCCCCACTAGCACATAGGCTGAGACGAGATGATCTAAAGTTCAAGCCCATCCTGGGGAAAAGTTAGCAAGACCCCATCACAAAAACTGATAACAGAGCTGGGGATACAACTCAGTAGTAGGTAGAGCACTTGCCAAGCATGCATGAGGCCCTGTGTTCAGTCCCCACCACCAAAAAAGTGATTCACACCCCCAGTGATGTAGAGCCTCCAACCAGAAAAACCCCACAAAAAGGGTCTCTTTTGCTTGTTCTCCACATCAGCCTTGGGGAAGTGAGACCTGTGGTGGGAAGAGAATGTGAGCGCTCTCAGCCAGCATGGTGAGCCGGGCACCACGGGTCATGAGATGACTCCTTCAGACATCTTCACCTAGACTTCCTTAAAGTCTTATGACCTCCACAACAAATCCCAGGCTCTTCTCCTTTGGGTTCTTATAAGACAAGGTTTGCATCTTAGAAGTCCCTGGGCACTGACATTGCTGCAGGCCTAGGGCTGAGCCCTATGGAGCTCTGGCTGGGACTGACACAGATCCCGCAGCACCTCAGGGACAAGGCCACAACCTTGCATTGCAGCTACTCATGCCTCACAGGGCAAAGGCTCCCTGTACACCTTGCAGCCCCACTCTGGCCTGAGGACTGCTGACTCAACTCACAGGCCAGGAACTGAGGCTCGGGGAAGCCAAGGAATGAAGGCTCCAGGTGAGAGGTCAAGTTGGGATTCAAACTTATGACCTGTCAGACTACAGAACTCAGTTCTTAATCATTAGGCAAGAGTGTCCTTCTGAGACCGCCAAAAAGCCTTGGGAGTACCACAGTCCAGGGACTGTGAAGCCCGAGAAAGCAGAGCTCAGGATGTGTAGTTGGCACTTGCGCCTCTGTCCCCAGGCTTCAAACTGGATCAGGCATCCGAACACCAAACCATCTACTACTCATAGCTCCACCAACTCAAAAGAGACTGGTTAGTTTTCAGAGCACTTAGATCTCAAACTCAATTTGCCCCAACAGCCAAGGTTGCAGTAGAAGGAGTTTCATTGTTATCTACAAAGGAGAAAAGTAAACAAACAGCCAGAGAGAGGCACTGACACCCAAAAGTAACACAGCAAGTTCCTACTACCTCCCAGCACATGCCCTTCCACCCCAGGAAGGGTCAGACCCTGCCAGGCTTCCAGGACGTATGGCCTTGGACACCCATCACACATCCCGTTCTGGGGGCCACTAGGACACAGCTGAAATTGTCTGAAGCTTGCACCACCTTCTTGCCAGGACATCACATACGGCCTGCCTGCCAACCTGATGCTCGGCCCTTCATTTCTTACTGCTAATTAATTTGGATGGAGATGTCTTTAAAACGAAGCTTACATCGGGTCCTCCCACTGTCTGTGAACCAATTTCATTACATGAGAAACCGTGTTGCCAAAATGAGAAATCCCCTCCTTTTCAGGCCTGTGCCCTTGAAGGCATCTTATTAGAAAAGACCATTTCTTAATTAACATTTTTGATCTTTAATCCATTACACATCCTTCTAATCCTGTACGGAGGTGCAGCTGGCCCACTTCCACAGACTGGCTCGGGCTGCGTGAGGCTGCCAACTGTAGCACAGAGGGCTCGTGCACAGCTGGGCTCCGGGGCGGACAGGCTGCCGCTCCCAGTGCCACCTCTGGGCTGGCAGTGGGGACATTTCCCGAGTGAAAGCCAGGGATGGGGCTCAGCACAGACACCCCCTGCATGGGCCGGCTGCAGACGAGAGTTCATTTCATTAACCCCTGAACCCCAAGCTCATCTGGGCTCCGAAGGGGTCTGTACGAAGCCCTTCCAGCAGATCGGCTCCTGCTAGGTGGGCGGAGGGGGTGGGGTGCCAGGCTGCTCCCCTCCTCTCACGCAACTCAGTAACTTGACCACATCTGCACAGAGCTGCAGCTGGTAAACCAGTGCGCCTGTCCCTGGCTCTCTCCTTCCTCACTGCCTTCCTAGCTTTTCCTCCTGCCTTCCTAGCTTTTCCTCCTGCCTCCTCTGTCCCGCCCCGCCTCCATGCTGGTACATCCCTGCCCTCTGCCTAACCTCACCCCATGGCAGGGGCTCCTGTTCCCACTGGGGGGAGGTGGGGATAGCTACTCCCCAATGTACCCTGATCCAAGCCAAGACCCCTGTGTCCAGAGCACAGTGTTCTCATGGCATGGAGCAGAGCCGTCACACTGACGGTGACCAACCTGCATCTGCAGTCGCACCACAGTCACTGGAGCTGGTAGCACCCCCAAGCCCTGCATCCAGTCAGCTTATCACCAGCCTCGGGGGCCCTGCTCCCTGTGCTCCTCAGCCCCACACACAATGCAACAATTAAGGCAGTCCCACCTCCTCCTCGAAGATACTCCTCATCTGACCTCCACCAGCTCACAGTTCTAGGCCCCATCACCTCGCTGGACATGTGCTCACTCACCCAGACCTCTTGCCCACAAAGCTGGAGGGACCCCCTAGACATAAACCCCATTATGCTGCTACAGCACGATCCAAACTGAGCCCCAACTCGTCATCAACTCCAAATAAAAGCCACAGAGCTCACCATGTCCAGGCCCGAATGAGTGGTGTGGTGCTGCCAGCTCCCCTATCCTTCCAACCTCACCTCTCCCTCTCTCAGTCCTGAGGCTCTGCTCCGAGGCTGCCCCTGGCCTTCTTCAGGACTCTAACGCCCCCTCCTCCACAGAGGCCCATGTAGGTACCCCGCAGAGACCAGCCCACACCCCACCCTCACTGTTCTCAGGCACACATTCTTTCACTTTTCTAACGCCAATGCATCCCCACTGCCTGATGAGCTCCCATGACCTTTGTGCTCCTGGTCACCATCTACAACAATACCCAGCACATGTAGTCCGTGGTCAGTGACATCTCTGACCACTGAAGGAGGAGATGATCCCATGGGGACCATGCCAGTGGTGACCCAGGCTTATGGCCAGCCCAGCTCACAATGGAGAGGAGCAGGGGCAGCAGCAAAAGGCTCAGTTGAAGAAGTGGTAAAATATGAAGCAGAGCTTCCTGGTGACAACAGTTCTGAGTATCTGTCTACCTATTCAAACAAGCAAAGCTCAAGCACTATCCTGTGTGACTTGGGACAAGCAGGGTAGCAGGACAAAGGTCCAAAGTAGGGAAGAAGATAAAGCCACAGAACAGCCAAAGGCGAAAGAACAGAGCAGCATGTCATGTCCACAGACTGGGGGCAGGAGAGCAGAGTAAGGCTTCTTAGAAGGGGCAGCTCCATCCCCAGGAGACAGAAGCAAATGCATCATGCAGCCAGGGATGGCACTGGGCCTTAGAGGACACACAGCTTCAGAGTAGATAGAGCAGAGAACTGCCAGAGAGGCACAGTCCAGACCCAGGGCAGAGCTCCCAGAGGACCTCGTTGGCTCTCCTGAAGCGCCCAACTTCAGGCTCAACACTCCCAGCTACTGGTGTCATGTGACCCTCCACTGGAACCTGCCCAGGGCCCCTTCTCAAGCTGGGAGTGGTCCCTGAATCCAGACAGCCTGGGAGCTGGGCCCAAATGTGGAGTAGATCCCTAGGCTATGGCACTGCCACTCACTATTCCCCAAACCCCCTAAAACCTGCCTGCCTGAACTACTAGTTGGCCCCAGCCTGAGCCCTGAGGCCACCATGCCACACAGTGTAGTTGAGAGCCCTTCCTGGCATCTGCAGGAGGCAAGGGACCTGGGCAAGCATCCATCTTCCCACAGGCAGGGCACAAAGGGTGCTGCGTGATAGGAGGCAGGTTCCAGGTGAGGACACTCCCCTCTTGTGAGGGCAATGTTGTTAAGGCTGATGAGGGCACCTCCAGTGGGCCCTAGGATCTAGGCAGAGGATCGAGGCAATTCCAGCCCTCACCATACCTACCTGCTGTATAGACAGGATTCTCCTGAGAAAGAGAACCAACAGGACAAGGGCATGGATTAAAGAAAGTGGTTTATTACAAGCTGAGCAGTCTTCTCCCCTGTGGCCAGCAAGCCAAGGCCTAAGCATTTAGGCCAATGGTGAAGTTCAAGCCCCAACCCCAAAACCTGGGAACCAGGAGAGCCAAAGGCAAAAGTCCAGATCCAAATGGGAAGGCTGGAGAAGGAGTGTGCGGGCCTTCAAGTATCATCCCAGACTCAAGCGCGCAGCCCGCACATCACCAAGGAGAGGAGCAGCAGGAGCAGCACAGAGCTCAGCCAGCAGCAGCTGATACACAAAGGCGGCCCAGCACTTGGGAGGCTGAGGCAGGAGGATTGGTGTGAGTTCGAGACCAGCCTGGGCTACGAAACTGAGCCCAAGGCCAGCCTGAACTGCATAGTGAGAATCTGCCTCCAAAAAAAAAAAAAGGCGGGAGAAGATGGGTGGCCCAGCACCCATGCCAACCGTGAGCCACCTCCCTTTGCCCACCCCGTGTTCTAGTCAGGTCCCACCACTGAGCGAAGCCTCCCACGTGACTTAGGGGTCCCTTCTTTCCCTCCTTTACCAAGACAAATGCTGGTCCTTCTAGAACACTCCCAGAAAACACTTTACCAGCTGTCTGGCATCCCTCAGCCAGGTCATACTGACATAAAATTAGCCACCACACCTGTGCTGGCATTCCTGTCCACATTCCCTTCGTAAAGCTGTGGGTTGGACACAGGCCCATCCCTGGTGTCCCAGGGAGCAGGGGAGTTCCCAGCTTCAAGGACATAGAGTGTTAGGTTCCGAAGTCCAGCCTATGAGCCTGGGTCAAAGTCCTTCTTAGTGGGGCATGGTGACATACACCCACAACCCCAGCATGCAGGAGGCGGAGGAAAAAAGACTGTGAGAAATCAGAAAGTCCTTCCTGAAAATCCATCCACCTGACTGTGATACAGCTTCCCTGGCATGGGGCTCATACACAGACAGAGGCCATAAGGTGCTTGGTTCATGGGTCAGGACGCAGGTGCAAAGCTCTACCACACCCACCTGCCCCAGGAAGGCTCCAAAAGCGGCAGATCCCTGCCCGCCCAGGCCAGCCCCACCACCTGCACTTGACAACCCTCTTCACGTTGCCATTTCTTTTGCTGGCGAACACACGTTGGCCAGGAGAGGCTAGGAGGAAGACTGCATGCGGGCACGTACTACTGTCTGCAGGTAGATGGGCAGGGGCGACTCATGCTGTTAACAATGCAGCTGTGCTGAGATCTTGCTGTGTGACATTGGGCAAAACCACCACTATCTCTGGGCTTCAGTTTCCACCTATGAAAAACAGGGATGATAAAATCATCTATGGCCAAAATGTTCCCACAAGGCTATGGAAACGCCTGCTTAAGGGACACAATGAGGGACTTCAAATCTACACCAAGCTGCTTACAATACAGCTAGCATGGGCAGAACCTCAGGAGTACAGGCAGTCAACCTCCTAGCTCCCCCCAATTGCTGGCCTGCCTGCCAAGGCCTCCCCTAAGAGGTCATCACAGCCCTGCCCTTACCCAGGTTCCAGGGCTTTGCAGGCCCCAGCATGGCTGGAATCCCAAGCTGATCACCTCTCTTCTCTTTCTCCACATTTGAGAAAGGCATTTCCTCCTCCACAGCACAGCCTGGGCCTGCTGGGTCAGATTTCTACCCAGATGGAAAGTCCCACCCAGCCCCCAGGAGAGTTTGCCAGGGAGACTCCGCGGGGGGCCAGCCAGACAGGCTACGTGGCCCTTGGCAGGCCCTCCCAGCCAGGCCCACAACCCTGCCCACCCAGCTGGGAAGGGCAGGAGAGGGAGAATGGAGCTTGCAGCCGGACTGGAAACCACACAGAGCAGTGTTCCTCTCCAGAAACAAAACAAGGGTGCTTGGGTGTGGGCATGCAAGGCTGCACAAGTGTGTGCAAGGGGGCCAGTGTACTGTCACACTGCCCTGAATACACACCCCATCTCATCTGACTTAGTGGTCCCAGAAGTGACGGCTTCACCCTGTCTGAACTGCAGTTCCCTGACCGTCCCTCTTGGAATCTGAACTCTACTCACAAAGGACTAGTAAAAGTACTTTGGCTGAAAAAGGACTAGAAGGGTGAGCACCATAAGAAGCACCTCCCGGGCCAGCCTGCACCCAGGGCTCTCAAAATCAGTCTGGGCAGGGAGGAAAGGGAGTGTCAATTTCCAGGGCTATTCACCACCAACATGCAAACAGTGTCCTCAAAAAGAGGCTGGGATAACCCCTGAGGTCAGTAAGTTGGAAACCAAGCAGGAAACCAAGGCTTCACAGCATCCACCGGCAGGTGAAAGGCTCTTTTATGCCCTGCCTACAGAAATCCACTTAACTACACTTAACTAACGGCACGCAGGAAAGTTATCCAAGCTGCTGCCATAGGCCCAGGATGCAGCCCAGCCCTGACAGCCTCACCTCGCTGGGTCTCCTCTAGGCTGCCACATAGCAAAGCCCACAACTGAGGGGTGTACTTAGTTTAGGCCTCAAGCACTTTTCCAAGGGCCAGTTTAAGACTGAAAGATCTTGAGGAAAGATGGCTCTGTACTGCGTGCCAAACAGTGACTGAGATAGTGCCTGCTGTCCATTCAATAATTAATGAGGATCCACACAATAAATTCCTCAGCATTCGGTGCCAGGGGAAAAACGTTTGTCTGCATCCCGAGTGCTTAATCAGACACAGGCTGCACACAGGCTGCAGCCACACTGCATTCCTGTTTTACTTTTGGCCTAGGCTACCAGGAAGCTCAAGTGCATACTGGCCCCTCATGCTAAGTTTCTGACCAAATTAGTTTTTTCTTCTGCTGTGTTAGCTGCCCCATGGGCTCCTCCGTCCTCTCATCAACAATTGCCACAGTCAGCATTTGCTGCAGGTTGTGGGTGCTGGCCACCACACAGAACACAGGCCATCCACCCTCTCACTTGCCCCTGTAATGATGCCACAGCGTAGAGGCTCCTTTCTCCACTCTCTACAGAGCAGGACACCAGGCCCCGGAAATGTACAGGCGCTGGTCAGGACCATCCCCAGAGGCACTACGAGGTGGTGCTCCACTCACTTGCCCATGGTCTCTCTGCTCCTGAAATTGTCCCAGAGGGTAGATGATCACATGGGGCAAAGACACTTGTGCTGAATGGAAACAAAGGTCCCTGGCTTCAAATCCCAGGATCTGAATGCCTATCTCTCAGCCCTCACGACTTGATGAACTTAACCTAATCTTAACCTTGACCCTAAAACCCTTAGCACTAAATTTAAACTTCCCTAATAGTCTGGCCCAAACCAAATTAATTAATAACCAATGAAGTGCTCCCTGCCTGTTGTCTTCCTCTCTGTGGGCCACGGCTCTGGCCACAAAAGCTAGGGCCAACTGGACAGACAATGCAGGAGCTCACATGACAGCGGGGACTCAGTGCAGATGGTGGGAGCACATGGAGGCCGCAGCAGGAGGCCCAGGGTCATCTGGGAAAGGAGGGCCAGCTTCTCACTCTCTCAACCCTGGAAAGACCCAAAAAGAGCAGGCAGCAGTTATGAAGGGCCAGAGCAGTGGACACAGAGCAGAAAGGAGGGCTGACCCCGGCCCTCCCACAGCTATGCTGGCCTGCGGGTGGGGAGGAGATGCCCTGCCCTGCTTCCTGCCATGCTCCAGGCTGGCCAGGAGCCCTGCAGCCAGTACAGGAAATAACAGGGGCCCCCAGAGGCCGCCCAGGCAGGCCTAGCTCCACAGCCTGCCCGGGAGGGAAAGAGGCCATTGTCGGCCTTTGTTTCAGTTTCCCCAGCACTACCCAGGATCCAAGAGGCCAGGGGAGCTAACAAAGCTTCCCTCAACCCACAGCTGTCCGGGCCTCCCCCAGCCCCAGCCCTGGGGACAGGCCCACCAGGCCCCTGGGCTCTTAAAGTGGCAGGTGCAGGGTGGAAAAGGCAGTCGGTCCAAGATGGGGGTGGGGGTGTGCGCCGGCCTGAGCAGGCCAGGCAGGCAGGCAGATGGGCACTGGAGCTGCAGTCCGCAATGGGTCAGCCCGGCACTGGGCCAACAGCAGGTGTGAATCTCTGGAAAGGATTCTAGGGCCCTGAGGCTGCAACAAAGAAACGGAAGAAAGAAAACAGAGAGCAAGGAGGTGACCTGGACATTCTGAACACTCGCCTGGACACCATTCTGATCCTTCAAGGGAGACAGCCCAGAAGTAGGATTGCGCTGTGCGTTGGTAACTCATACACTGAGGATGAGGACACAGGGCACGTGCAGGCCTCTGTGTGGGCACGTGCTTGGAAGTCTAAGCGCTACATACGTGGAGGCAAACACACTTGTATACTTGTGTAAGTATGTACACACATACGTGCACTTGTGCTTGCAAATGTCTGCATGGACAGGCATGTGTGTTGTCTATGTGCACACATGTACTGTGTGGTGGGTGCACATGATGCCCTGTATGCATGGATGTGCACACTTTGAAGTCTGTATATGCATATGTGGGTGCATGTACACTGCAGATGATGCATGTCTGAGTGAGTATATGTAAGATGTACACATGCTTGCTGCATGTGTGTGGTATGTACACGCTCTCAGGCTGGTGCCCACCAGTACACCCACCTTCCTTCGCTCACTTTGGCACCTTCTCACTGGTGTGTCGCTACAGTGACCTCACTAGGGCTTGTCTCACATTCTAGCACAACTTGTCCCACAAGACTTCAGGAAGCCCCGAGTCGCAGCCACCGAAAGTGGGCCTCTGGACTCAGACAAATCCCAGCTGGCAGTGAAGAAGCACTCTGTGAGCCTCGCTTGCTCATCTGTGAGATGGGAATGATAACACTCTCTATCTTCTGTCATTAATAGGCCTAAATAAATAATGCACGTCAGGTGCAGAGTGCCCTGGTGGAACCAAGTAGATATGCCTTTATTCCTTCATCATTATTGTTATTGCAATGTCATTTGCCAAAGCAACGGTGAGGCAAACAGGTCTTGCCCCCGCCTCCATGAGCTTGGAAGGCATTCAGGCCGAGAATCAGAATAGCGTTAAGTAAGGCGCACCGTACATACTGTACCACACTCAGAATCAGTTTGAAATGCTAAGGATTACTCCAAGAACAGCCAGCAGTTAATACAATTAGCCACAACAAATGTTAAATAGACGTATCAATGTGGCTGTGGCCAAAATAATTTCTTAGAGCCAAACAGAAATACTCAGCTGGGTTGAACAGTGTGTGTGTGTGTGTGTGTGTGTGTGTGTGTGTGTGTACACACCTGGGCACACACCTGTCCACATGCACTGGCCTCTGTGCTCAGGGTCTTAAAGGGACCATCAGCTGAGATGACAGCAACCTAACCCAAGCACCTCATGCAGTCTACAACAGGACACTGGCTGCTGCAGCACTGACCGTGCCCATGCCTGGGCTGGGCCCTGCACAGTGTCCAGCACAGAGCCACGAGCAGCCAGGCGTAGCAGTCGGACCGGCCTTGGCTATTTCCTGCTCGGCACTGGCCCACGCCTGCACAGTGCATGTGCCCAGCTCCTTCCCGGCAGGAGTCAAATCACATGATGGCCTGAGGGCTTTTGCTTTCCACAACAGACCTCACCAACCTCCACCAAGCCCATGCCATCTTGTCTCTTAGGAAGCATGCCGCACTCCACCAAGCAGAGTGGGCAAAGACATGGATGGTCCCCTGAGGACTCAGCTCTGGCCCAACCTTACCCCAGAGTGAAGACAGGTCGGTACAGACAGGAAGTGAGAGGAGAGGGGAGGGGAGGGGAGGGGAGGAGAGGAGAGGAGAGGAGAGGAGAGGAGAGGAGAGGAGAGGAGAGAGGAGCTCATTTGGACCTTCTCTGTCACCCATCAGATCCAATCTCAGAGCTAAGCTCTGATCCTCACTGTCGTTGACTTGGTGTGAGCAGAGACAACTGAGGTGCGGAGGCCCTGGTAGCCTGCTTCGGAGCAATGGACTCAACAGGTCCTAAAAAGTCAGACTATTATCCTCATCTCAGATGAGGATACATCTACAGAGAGTAACTTACTCAAGGTCAGACAGTTAATAACTATCTAAGCCTCAGACCTTAACTGCCCAGCGCAAGCACAAAGAGGAGGGGTAAAGTTTTATACCTTAGCAAAAACTGGCCAGGTTCCTGCCAATTGCTAGGCCAAGGCTAGGCTCTGGGGACAGAGAATCAGAGATGGCCAGTGCCCTTAAGGAGCAAGCAGAGCAGTAAGGGACCAGGAGCCAAGAAGGAACATCGTAGACAAGCAGAAGTCAGTGTAGGCTGCAACAACCAGTTGGACCCCAGGGGGCAGAGGAAGACATAGAACTTGCTGCAGAGCCAACATGGGAGGCTTCCTGGAGGAGGTATGGTTTAGGTTGAGCTTCAAAGGGTGAAAAGGAACTCCACAGGCAAGGGGCCCAGTCACAGCCACAGCCAGTAAAGCCAGCAGCATCAACACAATCTGCAGCTTGTTCTGGGCTGGGGAGATAGCTCAATAGTCTAAGTGCCTGCCTGGCAAGCATAAGGACCAGGGTTCAGTTCCTGGTACCACATGCCCTGCTGCCCTCAGGACGTTAGGCACACCATGCTGGCCACTGAAACCAGACCTGATGGCACACGCCTATAATACCAGCGCTGGGTAGGCTATGCCAGGATCACTACCAAATAAATAAATAAAAGATTTTTAAAAAGAAAAGAAATGCAGAATCTCAGGCCCTGTTCAGTCCAGTCAAGCTACAATTTGCATTTTGACAGATCAAGACATCGTAAGGACCAACATCAGCTTCGCCTCGCCCTCACCCAGGCCTAAATGTGGCTCTGATATGTGGCCAGGCTTCAAGCCATCAAAGAAATACAGATTTCAAATGTCCCCCAGCAAGATCCTCAGGGCATTAAGGAAGAGCCAACGGCACAGGGTGACCTTCTCCCATCCTGGGGTTGGGCAGACCCAAACTTTGGAGAAAATAGGACCAATTTCCTTGTTGTTACATCTGGAATGTTCCCTGAAAAGTGTCACACTCCCAGGAGAGGTGCAAGCAGCACAGTGGTCTTCCTGGGGTGGACAGCTCCAACCCAGAGCCAGGGCCCAACAGCACAGCGCCCGCTGAGTACCAGGCTGGGCTAAGAGACAGATGGCATGAAGATGCCCTAGGCCCATGTGGAGAGGGTGGAGACCAGCACATTCAGCCATACACTGAAGAAGCAAAGCCATCTGCAGGGTGCTGGGGCAGGAGAAGAGGAGGCAGAATAGGAGCTGGTCGGGGGTTTGTTCATCCATGCCCCAGAAACCAGCACACTTGAGTGCTGGCACACATATGCACATGGATGGCAGGCTCTGCATACATGTGCATGTGGCAGGCTGATCAAACAGGAAGCACTGTGCAGTGTAGCCCAAGGCTGATTCTGAGCCAGAGGAAGAGGAAGGGCAGGAAACAGGCACCACATCCTCCTCAGAGAGCTGGTCCAAGTGAGCCTCAGGGAGCCGAGGCTGCAGCAGCACCAGGCAAGGGGCGCACAAGCACCCTCCCCAGGGTCTGAGTCGGGGCTGCAGCCTCCTGAGGCACGTACGAGCACGCATGCATGCACACACACACACACACACACACACACACGCCACACACAAGTCCCTGCATCCATGTGCACACATGGCACAGATGCCCTACCTCGTGGGCCGCTCACCATGGCAACAGAGTGGCCACCTCTCAGCTCCAGTCACCACCTGAAGGTTTCCCAGGCCCCCTATGCTGGGGGCAGGCAAGTATAACAAAGGCACAGCCCAGTCCCGGCTGGCCGGGGGGCCGCACAGCCGACCCACCGGCGCATGCCTGCCACGCTCCCCTGGTGAGCTCAGGGCCACCACGTCTTCCTACCCAGCCTGCCTGGCTCCACTTAACTCAACTCCCCACAGACTCCCCAGCCGAGCTAATGAGAAACTCCCCAGCTGGCCCCATATAAAAATGCATTTCATAAGTCTTTAAAATGCTGGGAAATTCTACATCTATTTAGTGAGACTTTCCTGCTCCTTTAAAATGTCCCCTGGTCCTCATCAAGAAGATGAGGGGTGGGGGGGCTCAAGCACAAAAGGTGGACAGCACTAGCCAAGGCAGACTGGAGCCGAAGGACACCTGAGCAGCTCCTGTCAGCAGAGCCATAGGACTCAGGGCTGGTACCTTGACGGTGGATGGGGTAGGACATCATCTCCAGGAAGCCACTGTGGGAAAGCATTCAAACTGAGGGAACTTGGGGGTACATGGGGAGAATGAAGGGAGAGATAGTCTCTCACCCTTGATTTGAAGATTGGAAGAAGTCCCTAAGAAAAACTCCAGAGGAGGAAAAGACCACCCACGCAGACACAGGTCTCATGAGCCAAGCTTAAAGCCAGCAGGGTGAGAGGAATACCAGTCCACTCGACCCCCAGGACAGCCATCAAGCTGGGCGCTGAGCAGCTCTCACCGGGCTTCTACCCCAGCCTTCTGCTAGGTGGATGGGGCTGGGAAGGAGGTGAGCAGGGGACATGGGAACCCCAGCCCCCGGCCGTGGGGGGAGGTCTGTGAAGTCGCTGAAACAGCAAGTACCCATGCTGACAAAGCACAGTTAGGGGGGAGGCCAAGCACAGGCTGGAAAGGCCCCACCCTGGTCAAGGCCCAGTCCTGTGGAGGTTTCTGTCCATACATCACCAGCCAACACTCAGAGACGAAGCGGGGCTGAGGAACCGGTTCCTTTGACCATCAGTGGGACCTGCCCGTACTTCCTATCCCATAGCCAGAACCAGGTTCAAGGTAAAGTAACAGGCTTCCACAGGTGCTCCCAAGGGGCCCCGGAACGCAGACAGCTCTACGGGGCAGGTCCCTAGCCCTACTCCCCTGCAGAGTGACCGTACCGAGTGCTCAGGTATGAAAGGACTGGAGAGTGTGGGCCACAGTGGTTTCCAGGCCTGGACTCTGAATATGGGAAATACGTGCAAGTTCTCTTCTCTGCAAAGCCTGGTCAGCTTCTCCCACCTCACTCAGGAATGACCTGGGCACAGAGCTGACTCCCTGGCCAAGTTCTGGATCCCCTTTAAAACAAAGCACCTGAACCAGTATTCTTGCAGGCAGACCTGCCATTTACAGGTGAGCTTCTAGATTCATGCTTGGCCTGCCTGGCTTGGCTCCTTGCTCTGCTGCTTCTTGGCTGTGTGTTTAAAGCAAGTCAACAGCATTTCTGGACCTCTGTTTTTTCACCTATATGTGAAAAGCACAGAGGAGACCTACCTCCTAGAAACACCTTATATACACGAGTGATGGTCTCCATTAAACAGGACAGTGACACCAGGCAGGAAGGTCTAGTACACCTGCCACAACGCAATGTCAGCAAGATCACAAGCTGCTGGGCCACAGCAAACAACCGATTACAGTGGATGTTTCAAACCACCAGCGTGACTGTCACCATGCCAGACATAGACTGAGCCAGGCTGCCCAGCACTGACAGTGAGTCGATGAGATTCACTGCGCTTGTCTCCACTCTGGACCCCTACAGCCAGCTCCCTCTGCCTGCATCTCCCCAGCTCATTCCAAAGCAGCCACGCTGGGAAGAAGCTGCAGGGCAGGTCCTATGAGGCCTGTATGCCAACCTGACGTGGGGTGCGGGAGACTCCGAGGGGACAGTGCCTGGTATGTACACAAGCATGAGTGCCTTCACCCCAAGAGAAGCCCCTTCAAGCTGGGTGAGATCCTACATGCCCCCGCACAAGAGAGCTCAGTGTCAGGTAGATCATGTCTGCAGGTGACAAAGGGCTTGGGAGCGAGGAAAGTAGGACAGGCTTCCACTCCCGGCTGAGAGGGGCAGAAGATGGGCAGTGCAAGGGCACCAGGTGCCTGGAGCCTGAGCCTCAGAAACAGCCCCTCGGACAGCACACCTGGCCACCTTCTCTACATCAGCAGTTAGCCCAAAGCAAACGGAAATTGCTTTGGCCATAATGGTGATTTTTAAAACATATAAGTTATCCAAAATGAGATACCTTCCCAACCTAGCAGGAAGGCTGGCATAGATTGGAAAAACAAGAGTCTTCATCCACTGCTAGTGGTTATGTACAATGTCGCGGCTTCCGTCCAACACAGTTTGGTGATTCCTCAGAAAGCTAAATGCAGACTCAAAATATGCCCTGGCAATTTCACTCCTAGGAACAGGTCCAACAGAACTGAAAACTCATGTTTGGATGTTCACAGCGGCACTATTCACAATAGCCAAAAGGTGAAAACATCCCCAAGGTCCATCAGAGGATCAATAGATATGGAGTGTGTGTCATGCTATTGCGGAATATGATTCAGCCATATAAATGGATGAACATTAAAAAAAAAAAAAAAAAAAAAGGGATGAAGGACAGACACATCCTACCAAATGGACGAACTTTGAAAATGGTAGGCAATGTGAAAGAAACTATTTAATACATACTACATTTCACATGTGCTTATAGGAAACATCCACAACAGCAAGTCTCTGGGGACAGAAAGTAGATTAGTGACTGTGTAGGGCTGGAAGGTCTGACAAATAAATAAGGGCACAGGAATCTTTTTTTTTTTGGGGGGGGGGCAGTGTCAGGAAAATGTTCTGATTTGCCTGCAACAATGTGCACACATATCTCTGAAGATATTAAGATCCACTGAACTGTGTACTTTACATGCATGAACTGTATGACAGATGGATTACACCTCGATGAAGCTGCTTTTAAAATATGAGATGCCAAGCCAGGCGTGGTGGCGCACGCCTGTAATCCCAGCACTCGGGAGGCTGAGGCAGGAGGATCGATGTGAGTTCGAGACCAGCCTGGGCTACAAAAGTGAGCTCAGGACCAGCCTGAACTGCATAGCGAGACCCTGTCTCAAAAAAAAGACCAAAAAATAAATAAATAAATAAATAAATAAATAAATAAATAAATAAAAATAAAATAAAATATGAGATGCCACTCCCTGCCAATGGGCAGAGACACCTCGTGGCTGGTGGTGGTCTTGTACCAGTCACAGAGCAGACAAGTGACAGTCCTCTGTTCATGCTAGCTCAATGCCCAGGTTGGTGGCCAGATCTGTTTCAAACCTAGGACACACAGAGTCCAGACCTTGGACTCTTTATCCACTTGGGTCCTGAAGGGCGTGAATCTATCCCAGGACTTAAAAGATGACTATTGAGGCTCAAAGAAGACGTGCTTCCATGTTCCTCTGTAGGTGTCGACATTCTCCTGATATGAACTCCTGGAGTCAAGTAATAGAAGCAAGAAGTTAAAGCAGAATTCCATTCTAAGGCCCTTCCACCTCTTAAAATGCTTCATTCTGAGAATAAGTTCTCAACTAAATTGTCCCAGTGGACCTTAAAACTTCTGGTCCTCCTGCCTCAGCTCCCAAGCAGAGAATCTGAGAGTACAGGCATGCATCACCACTCCCGTCTATCTCAGAGCATGCCTTCTTCTCCCAGTGCTGGAGCTGCACCCAGGGCTTCAAGCAACTCCTACCACAGAGCCACATCCCAAGCCCAGAGCATGCTTTTAAAAGTGAATGTGTCACCTTAGTTTGAGTTCTACGGCACTGGTGCAACAGGCCAGGGGTGTGTGGCCTACTTCTGGATAACTAGAGTAGGAAACTTACTACTGCTCAGGTTTTATTATGAATCACTGAGTGCGCAGGAAGCAGAATGAGTTCAAATTCTACCTGACACTGAGGAGCTTGGTCCAGAGGAGGGCACTGCTGGCTGCCTCTTGCCCCTTGTTCCCTCCCAGAAAGTGAGTTCAACAGTACTGCAGATCTTGAGGTCGCTGGACACATGAGAGGCATTAAATCACAGATAGAATTCCCCCAGATAAGCAAAATAGATATGGATATAGATATGGAGGAGTGATAGATAGGTGATAGGTGGTAGATGATAGATAGATAGATAGATAGATAGATAGATAGATAGATAGATAGATACATACATACATACATACATACATACATACATATTGATTGGTTGATTGACTTTTTTTTTACAATCTGGTCATTTCATATGAAAATCCAGCTTTCTGGTATTCAGAACTCAGGTCTGGCAATACCAGGCCCAGGTGTCCCTATGGCATTGGTGGTAGCCTTACCAGGACTCATGCCACTATCTCTAACAGTCCCTCCCAACTTTGCCAATTCACCTGTGCTACCGGCCTGCCCATGGCTAGAAGGGTCTAGGCTCAGGACCCAGGTGGAGTTTTCCCATCTGCAAAGGATTTCCTCTTGCTAGAGAGTTCAGAACTATGGCTTGACAAGTGGGGTGCAGACGAGGTAACCCAACAACTTCCTGAAGTCAAATCCACCGTGCTATGAGTGCTTCGGAAGAGAATCCACATACTTTCCCTGAACATGCAAACACAGCTATGGCACCAGTCAGGTTAAGAATTTCTTCAGCTTCCATTGTCTATTAAGATCACACCACCACCACCACACCTCCCTAAATTCTATGGATAAGAAAATCAGGAAATGTTTAAAATCTGCACCGCCCCCCAACCCCTGCACCTAGACTCCGCCATCACCAGCCCCACCGCCCCATGGACCCCTCTCCACATCACAACAGAACACTGTCAGGAGCTGAAGGCTGTGCTCCTTCCCCACCAGGCAAGGCCAGGCTGTCCATCACTGTCAGAGCCCAGCTTGAGTGCACAGGTAGAGCAGGCTGGCTATGCTGGGGGCATAGAGGTCCCTGCTGGCAGGAGACACTAGGGGAGGCAGGGGAAGCACTGGAGCAACACTGCACATTCTGCTTCATACTAGCATTCTCATAGCCTGGGCAGACGGGTGAGGGGAAGGCGGTACTGAAGCCTGTACTCCAGGTCTTCACGGCCCCTGCAGAAGAGGGGCTGCCACATGTCTGTCAGCTGCATTCCTGGCCAAAAGCTCTCAGCCATGGCCATCGTGGCTCCTGGTGAGCAGAATGCTCCCACAGGGACCTCCCAACATCTCCACTAGACCAGGCCTCCAGCTCTCCACCTCTCAATGTCAGGTGGGGAGATCTCAAGCCATTGGCTTGGGCTGCAAGAGGACTTGGGTTTGAGTCACTGGCTGGGTGGGACTACGGATCCCCCCATAGAGCTTGCAGCCTCCTTCCCTCATCTGCCAGAGGAGGATGGCAATTCTCGACAGCTGCTCCCTCGCCATCTTCCCTGCTGCCTGCCCCATTCTCAGATGTGACCAAGTGACACATTCTCAGCTTAATGAAAAGTACTAGGCAAAAGCAACTTCAACAGGGCCTCTGGCCCTTCCCTCACCCCCAGACCAGCCTACAGGGAAATTATACAGCTGCAGCTGGGAGAAGTCCAGAAGGGCCTGCAGGTGATGTGCAAACTCCCCACCTGGTGTGTGCTAGGTTAGTATTCCATGACTGTTTCTATCACCTGTACCAAGGGCTTCCAGCCACACTGACTTCAGCCTGCCACCCAGGATTGGAGCCATCTCCCAAGCCCATGCCCAGGTTGACAAAATGAGGAGGAAAACTTATCACATTCATGTACCATAAAATATCATCATAAACAGGCCAAAGACAACAAAGTGATCCTTGGCCAGACTCTGGATGTTTGCCCTTTTCTCTAACGCTGAACAGATAACCCCAAGCTATGGGGACCCAGACAGCCATGACCATAGGTCTCACTTATGGGAAGCATGCTCAGCCCATGGCTAGGACCAGGCAAGTCCCACACCAGGTCTTCCAGGAGGCACTGAGCCTGGCCATCCACCGTGGGATCATAGACCTGCAGAGACGCTGGCTCTACTAATGGCACCTCAGGTTCCTGCAGGCCAGAAGATGCCTCAGGATGCAGCCAGCATGTATCCATCACGGCTGCTGCCTCAACAGCAAGTCAACACCACTGCTGTTGCCACCCGCCTACCCACAGTGCCCCTGGCACTGGAGGACAGCAGTCAGCTGACTGGGCACCAGCCTGAGAGCTTTCCTAGACTAGATCTGGGACTTGGGGCACAGCAGGGTTGCTCTCCAGAAGGAAGCCCAAGCCTGAGCATGTGTACCCCTGCAGCTGCTGGAGGCTTTATACTCTGAGTTTTGCTCCAACCATGAAGCCTGCATCTCTTCCTCAGGGAGGAAGGGAGGGCAGGGACCTATGCAGCCCTACCGCCAGACTCCTGACCTGCTCAGTGCTGATGCCAAGGCCCATCTTAACCATAGCTCTCCTTTCCAGCATTCCAGCACCCCACCACCACATTGGCTTCAGACAAGACCCCTCCTTATTGGAGGCCCCTGTTGTGCAGACTGACAGCACCTACACCGGGCTCTACCAGGGCCCAGCTGGGCCCTGTACACTCTCCAGGTGGCATCCAGACCCTGCTAGAAAGAGCACTGTACCAGGAGTCCAGGGGTTTGGGTCTAAGGACTCATTTTCCACTCTCTGTCTCATCTAAATGACCACCTCCCAAATTTCACTTATTTGTGAAAAATTTTCATGATTTTTGTTAAATGTAATATTATATACTTAGTACTTAAAATTTTGTCAGCTCTAGGGCTGGGCAGATAGCTGAGTGGTCTAAGTGTCTGCCTGGCAGGCACAAGGACCTGGGTTCGATCCCTGGTTTCACATGCCATGCCAGCCACTGAAACCATATGTGGCACACACCTGTAATCCCAGCACTTGGGAGGCTGAGTCAGGAAGATCGCAAGTCTGAACTGTATATTGAGACCTTGTGCCAAATAAATAAATAAATAAATAAATAAATAAAATTGCCAGCCCAATTTTTTCTCACTTAAATGAATTTGTCATCATCAGAAGTCATTAATGTCAATGCGATGAATAACCAACACTGTGATACATACTCCCATATACCCAAAACCGCTTTTTGGAGATGCAAACCCAAAGCACATCTCTCTTATCGTCTCAGTTTCCACAGTTCAAAGGGGAAAAGCCTGGACTACATGGCTAGCTCATTGGTCTTACCAGGCCTTAAGATTCTGCGGCGGGGGCTGGGGAGATAGCTCCGAGGCACAAGTGCCTTCTGGGCAAGTGCAAGGTCGTGAGTTCGAACCCTGGTCCCACAAAAAAAAAAAAAAAGATTCTGCGGGATCAGGGGGCCCGGCAGGATGGCTCAGTGGTCTAAAGCACCTGCTTAGAAAAGCTTAGACGGCTGCAGGGACCGCAGTTCTATCCCTGGCACCACATGCTGCGCCAGCCCTGCCCTCAGGGCAGGCTGAGCCGGCCATAAAAATAAATAAATAAACAAGATTCTGCGGGATCAGGCCAACTGCAGTGCACTGTGAACCCAGGAATCAGCATCCCGGGATGGGCCTGGTACAGGGGAGGGTCACAAGAAAAGGGAGCACGGTGCTTCTAAACAGGGAGTTGGGAGCTGCAGTGTGATGGTTCTGGAAGCCACACCCCCTTGCTCCACAGCTCCTCAGCTCCTCAGAGCCCCAAAACCAGTTCCAATCTCAAGCCCCTAAGATACAAAACTCTACAGTTATAAAATTCTCCATCGTTCGCCTCTTGTCACAGTCAGGAAACAGAGTTGCCAGGAAGAGAAGGAGCTAACACGGAAAACCCAGTATCCAACTGTCACATCACCCTGTCGCCCCACAATGGTCATGCACCTTGAAAGGTTGAGCCTAGCCTGCCACCTCCCCTTTGGAGGCATAACCACAGGTCTGCCAGTCCTGAGAGGGCACAGCAACTCTTTCCAGGAAGGGAAATCCAGGGGCTGGAGTTCCTGAGTCCTGTTAAAGTGGCTTTCACGCAGTTAGACCAGAATGTACGTACAGTGGCACCCAAAGCACGGAGCTCTGAGGCCTGTGCAGTGGGGGAAATCACTGCCCATCGGAACTGTGCCCACAAAAAGGAAATGTGGCCCTCGGGAGGACAAGGGCACATTACTCTCTCTATGCAATAGATTTTATTGGCCATATGGAACTGATATAAAATCATGTTGCATGGGGTAGTCTGGACCTGAGACAGGAATGTGACAGGAAGAATATCATTTCCATAACCAGCTGGGTGGCTTTCTGAGTTCCTGGGCCAGGCCCTGCAAGGCCTCAACAACTCCCCGAAGGGCCCCTGGGCATTTACCTGCTGCTGTCACGGAGGAATCCCAGGCCAGCGAGAAGTCCGAGGCCTCCCCCTCTTCAACTGAAAGAGAGAACAGAGATGAGTCTAAGTCTGGAGGCTGCTCACATAAGAGGTCATGGGGGTGAGACACAGGGTAGGGATGACAGAACACTGGTGGGGGTCCTTAGATAAAATAGCACAATATCCACCCCTAAGGGAGAGGGGGTAAAGCCTACCCAAGAGGCCTTGATTGGTTTTACAGAAGTCTAAAATGGTCAGAATAAGTCACACATGGCAAATAAGGGCTATGTTAGTTACATACTTTCTTCCTCCCTGTGCTCTGGCAGACATCACTAATCAATCACGGCATGGTTTCAAACCACACAAAACATCAGAACTATCTTCACACAGTGCTACAGTCCATTAGTATGTACGTTACTCAATCTGAAGCCATTTACCTCTTGTTCACAGGCATAAAGCAAAGACCCAGAATATCCCAGGATCCTGCAGAAATCTTCTCCTAATCAGTGCCACATAGCCCACCTTTGGGATCCCTAAGACATCTCCATTATTCTAAAGGATGAAAACGCTCCCAGTAGCTTGGGATGTGCAGACAGGCCTACAGACAGACCCCGGGCTGGTGACAGTGGAAGGCAACTCTCCTCGCCACTTCAACCCAGGCCCTGCAGAATGAGGCTACCGGGAGGTAAGGGGTCCTTCCAGCACAAGAGACTAGGCTGGTGGAGGCCACGTACTAGTAGACCACAGAAGAAACACTGTACAGCATAATAACACTCTTGTCCTGGAATTAGTCCCAGTTTGAGCCGTGTAATAATATTAAAGCTGGTTTATGGACTTTGTAAATGAAACTTTGTTTTAGACAAAAATGTATGCACGTGATGTTTTTTCAGATTTAATAGGCACTTGCAGCTCTACCTACACATGTGCAGGCTGGAGCAACCACGAGCTGCCCCATTCTCTGCACTGGCAACGCTGCAGCCAGCACCACTAAGGTGCTCCAGGAGTGGGCACTGTGCTTGGTGCCTTGTGGCCATTCCTCACCTTCATGCTCAGCACATTCTCAGTAAGAGTGTGTACAGAGCATAGTCTCCCACCCTGGATCTTTTGTCTCCCAGGTAGCTTCTGAAACTACTATAAACAAGGGCACTGAGGATGCTTTCCAGGACCCTAGTACTCAAAAGTAGAAAGCCTTCAGTGACTTCAACCTCAATCCACTGAGCAGCCAACCAATCCCACACAAGCAAACAGTGATCAGAACACAAGTTGAACGAATGATCTATCCTCTTGAGTTCTCCCATCTCAAAAATGCATGTGATGTGCTACCTAGATGACAGGCTGTTGGGGTGGGGGCTAAGTGGGATGACATCTACACAGCACTGATACTTAACCTGCACAGGAGAACTGCTCCGTAAATGTCAGAGTATTGTCTGCTGGGGCCTGCACCAAGTACTCAAGAAGGTTTGGTACCATGGCTCAGGCAGTTCTGAAACTGGTCCTCCTCAATTATCTCCCCTGGTCTTCCTCCCCATTACAGCCTTGAAGACTGTGTCTTTTGAGCCTTCACATATGGTACACGTAAGAGGGAACATTCACATGGATGAGGACGAAGTATGCATTCCTCTCTCTTCCAAAGTTACTTCCCAACTAGAGAAACTTGGAATCAAGACAATGAAATGAAGAGACCACTTGAGCTATTGTTTTACTGAGCTAGTTACAGCTGGGGTGGGTTTTCAACTATGCAGCTTGGCAAACATGAATCAAGACCTCATGTCAGACAAAACTGGTAATATTTGCTAAAATGATTGCAACCAGAAGACCCAAGACCTGGGCAGCTGATGGTGAAAGACATCAGAGGTGAGCCACGCTTGAAAGGAGACCTGCCTGCCACACCTAGAGGTCGGCATCTTCTATGTTTCATCATTCATTCACTCTCTCTCTCTCTCTCTCTCTCTCTCTCTCTCTCTCTCTCTCTCTCTCTCTCTCACACACACACACACACAGCACTCTGTGAAGGAACTGCCGAAGGTCTGCAAGGTCATGATGCTGCCATTTTGCTGTCACCCTCACTGAAATCTCCACCTCAGCAGTCAGAGGCACCATGGCATCATCGCACAACACAGTTTTCCCTCTCCCTTTGGTGCACCCGGGATTCAGGACAAATAGCCCCAGGCCAGGAGTTATCTGAAGCTGTTACTGAATAACGTGACTTCCTGGGTCTCAGACTTGGAGGTGCCCTAGAATATTAAACCCATCGCTAGCAGAAATAGGCCTTAACCACAATAGGATAGACAATGTGAACACATCCACCACTTTGGAGTCTTTTCTGAAGCTCTCTTCTGGGGACAAAGGCCTTCAGACAAGTTGTCTGGGGCCAGCGTGTGAGCACAGAGTGGGTGCCCAGGGGTTAGGGTATAAGGCAGGGCGATCATGTAATTGCAAGAGAGGCAGCATGTGAACAAGGCTGTGCCCAGAGTGAGTGTGTCCATGTCACAGAATATACACAGCATTGAGGGGACACAAATCACATGTGTGCACACAGACAGCAAGAATGTGCACACAGGAGTGTTCCCGGGTCAAATGCCAATGCATGCGGATGGGCACAGGACAGCTGCCTCACTGTGGCACTTAATGAAGCTCCAACTCCCAAGCCCATCACAAGCACAGGCCCCACTATGCCACCAGTAGGGACCCCTGGACTCTCATAGTCCTTCCCTTTCTGTGACATTTGCAAAAGGAAGATGTGACTTGTTGGAGACCACTATCTCTTTCCACTCTGAAGTCTCTTTCATCCCATCTGCTCTGCTGCTGGTCATCTTGGAAAGACTCCGGGCGCTTCATGGTCTTTGTCTCAAAGGGACTCAGACTGTTTCAGCTTGTGGCCTCTAAGTTCTCCTTTGGGGCTGGCTGATTTCAGGTATATTCTATCCAAGCACAGGTGGTGTGTGTGTGTGTGTGTGTGTGTGTGTGTGTGTGCACAAAAACTTGTGGAACACACAACAGCTGAGGACCTGCTTGTCCTTGCCATGGCCGCTGCCTCCTGTTCACAACTCCAGGGCTCAGCTCCCATCCTGACCCCCTGCTTAGCCCATCCACAACCCCAACATGTGCGCCATGTTCCTTCCACCTACAGGTGCACCTGGATGCCAGGTGCCTCCCTCACCACAGCTCTGTCTGTCTGTCTGTCTATCTGTCTGTCTGTCTGTCTCAGTCACTGCGGTGTCCCAGGGTTCAGTTCAGTACTAAGACATTAGTAGGACCTCCACAAATAGCTGAATGAATGGGCAAATAGGGCCCAGGGTGACACCCCTGGCAGGAGCCTGCTGGGGGACTGAGCAGTGCTCTGAACCACACCACCACTGCCTGTCCCCTTGCCCTGCAGTCACACCAGCCCTGGGCTCCTGCCTGGCCTCCAGCATAAGCCATTCACATCTGGCAGGGTTGTGGAGGAAGCTCAACAGAAAGCCCTGGTCAGGCAATCCAGTGACAGGGTGGAGCAGGGAATGGCCCCACCCACACCATGGGAACCGCTCACAGTGCATGACGCTTGCCCAGGACTGAATGTCACCTCAGTGACAGGGGCCTCCTCGGAGGGACAGCGTCAGGTCAGGGGCTCTGGCTCAGACTACACCTAACAGGGTCTAGAGCTATTCAGCCCCACCAGGCAGGGACAGAGAAGGGCCAGGCCTAGGGAAAAGCTTGACCTTAAATTCTTCTAGCTGTTGTGAAGTTGATCACTCAGCTATAGCCCCAGGACAAGGGTGCTACAGAAAACCCTTCAAGACTGGCATGGTGGCACAGGGCTGTCATCCCAGCTACTTCAGAGGCTGAGGCAGGAGGATCAAGAATTCAATGTTATCTGAGTAAACACAGTAAAAGCCTATCTAAAACAAAACAAAATAGAACGATCCAGGAGCATGCTAAGAAGGATCCTCAGGTTCTGTCAGGGCCTCAGACAGATCTGAACTGCACCTTCTCAGAGGCCAGGGATCACGAGCTGCGGGTGGCTATTGCATCCATGGGAATTGTGTGAGCTCTACTGACCCTACCTCCCCCCTGAACACCAGGTGCCTAAGTGGCCAGAGCGCTGTTCCTCTGGGAGTGGGATGGGCCTTGCCACATCCTGGGGAGCCAAGGCCTCGTGTGCCAGGCTGAAGGCTATGAGCACCCGGAAGCCCTGAGCAGAGTGTTAGGACAAATGCTGTCCCCTCTATACCACTGTCTCATGAGCTCATGAGGAGACAGTGCTCTTGCCTGTGGCCAGGAGAGCAGAGCCACCTACCAGGTGGGCCAGAGGGCTTCCCAGTCCCTCAAGAGGCAAAAGAGATGACACTGGGGAGGGCGCCAGAAAAGAGAGGTGAAGGGCTGAGGTGGAGGACTGGAAACAGGATCCCAAATACAACTGCTGGGTCTGGACAGGGTTGGAGAGGGGTCCTTCTTGTCAGGCCTGGATTGGCAGAGGTAGAAAGCATGGGGGACAATTTCTAAGGCACAGAGATCAGGAGACCAATGAAACAAAGAGAAGGGCTCACAGGGCCAAAGGTCAAGAAGGCCCTCCTGGGCTCCCAGTCCCACTCCATGCTAAGCCTGCTGCCCAGCTGGCTCCAAGGACCTGAATGTCCTCCCGGACACAGATGCCCAGAGGAAGGGGCATTATTCCTCTGCACAGAAACATGGCCAAGGATTTGTTCCAATTTGCACTAATCTGTGTTAAAATCATAGCACAGCCCACAACCATCTCTGTCGTCCAGGCAAATAGACCCAGTTACCTGACACACACTGGCCAAGCTTCTCAAAGGTGGGGACAGGCAGGCCATGGGCAGGGCTAGAGACGAAGGCCCACAGCTAGAGTTGAAGCCACCCCAGCCCCCAGCCCAGGGCCCACAGCACCAACCTGGGCCCTCACAGCAGCCGAGAGACCATGAAAGGGCCCATCACAGCCTCTGTCCTTAACACTGGTCCAGATTCACCCTGACCACAGTCTCTGCACTTAAGTGACCCGAGAAGATGGGCTGTAGGTCTCTGCACCAAGACTGAGGGTGCTCTGCAGGGATCCCAGTCCACAGCCCCAGCACAGGGCATCTCACCTTAGGCTGGCGTTTAAAGAAACCTGTCTTTTAGACATGAACCATCCAGCCTCTCCCTAACCTCAGGCTTAAAAAATAAACAAATAAAATGTTTTCCAAAGCAGCTGTTGCCAAGGTGGAGGAGACTGTCAATAGACGCATCAAAGGGTGTGAGTGGGTCTCCCCGGTCAGTACATTCCTAACAGGTCTCTGAGGGCAATTTTGACATTTGACTTTTCTCTTGATTGCTGACTTCAGAAGCAACCCATACAGCACATGCCCTGCTGCTGCTGGAGATTTTTCATCCATTGTCATGCTGACCACTTCCAGCCCCAGAAGCTAGGAGCCTAAATCTCACTTGGCCATTGGCTTCCCTTTCTCTCCTTGCCTTGCTGGGTATAAAATGGACAGAATAGGAAAATAACTGGTAATCATCGAAGAATTCCAAAAAGGAACTTGGTCCGCCCTTACAGGAGAGGTAAGCCTTCCAAAACCATCCAACAGAGCTCCTCTCCCCATGCAGATGAGCCAGGAAAAATGACACGAAGAAAGGGACAAGTCAGGGGTCCAAGGAGCAGAGCAGGCCCTGGAATTCAGATGCCCAGGTGTATGCCCTGGCTATACAGAACAGGCCACCAGATCTCCAGCAGGATGCAGCTGGCCCTCCAAATGTACATCCTTAGGTCCAGAAAGCCCTAGATGGAAAACATTTGGAGAGAACATACACCTGTGCTGAACATGCAAAGACATTTTTATTCCCTAAACAATACAGCATAATAGCTGTTTACAATTGTTTATTTACATTGCATTAGGCATCGTAAGTCATGTAGATAGTTTAAAATCAAATGTACCAAAGGATTGTGTAAATTATATGCAAACCCTACAATTTCTTACAAGGGACTTGAACATTCAGGGAATTTTGTATCCATGGAGTACTGGAACCAGTGTCCCTGTAACAGCGAAGGACAAATGTTCTTGGTCTGCTCTGACCTTCAGTCTCCTCTATACAATGGGGAGGGGGATGCTCTCCCTCAAGCAGTCAGCTGAAGAGAACTGCAAGCTGCCGTGGCTCACATTGCTGGGATAACTCAAGCTTCCCCTGCTGCCCCCAGGTCCTGCTTGGCTGTGGGGCCCGCACTGTGCCTGGAAAGAGGAGAGCTGCATTCCAGTCAACACTGAAACCAGGCTTCCTGCTGAGATTCCCCCAACACCACCCACAAGGAGACACAGCTGGGGCCAGGGATCCTGGGCATGGGGAGCTTCCCGGTCCCCACCACAGTGTACAGACAAAACCACCAGGAATTCATACTCCAGAGCAGTGGTTCTCAATCTTTCTAATGCCGTGATCCCACAATGCAGTTCCTCATGTTGCGGTGACACCAAACCAAAAAATAATTTTGGTGGCTACTTCAAAACTGTAGTTTTGCTACAGTTATGATTCAGAATGTAAATACCTGATATGCATTATGTATTCTCATTGCTACAAATCGAACATAATTTAAACATAGTGATTAATCACCAAAGCAATATTGAATTATATATTGAGAAATATTTATTACTAATTCCAATAAATAACATTTCACCATGGCATAGCATGGGTTTAAATACGTATTTTCCGATGGCTTTAGGCGACCCATGTTATGGTCGCTCAACCCCCACCGGGGTCGGGACCCACAGGTTGAGAACCACTGCTCCAGAGGCTCATCCCCCTTGTGCCCCTGCAGCCTCTAAACACACACCAAACAGACAGGGCCAGAAGAGGTACGCAGGAGGAGCAGCAGCTTCAGTGCCAGAAGAACTTTCTCTCCTCTGCCCTTCCCCAGTGGCAATAACAGGAAGGAGATGGTAGTGGGGTGTAAAATATGTTGAGTGTAAACATGTTGCATTTTCTCTAAATACTACAGTAAAAGGTTTCTTCTTCACTAGACCAGGAAAGGAACCTAGGTGGCAGACTTACCCACTCACTCCACCTCCCTCTCCTGACCCCACCCCCAGGACTGCTACTCAATCCAGATACTTTTCTTCCCTGGATGATACAGCTTCAAAAGACTCAACAGAATGGGTTGAGATCTACCATGCTTCCGTCTTAACACACCAAACTCCCACTCCTGAAGCACCTGGGCGAGACCCCACATACCACGCTGCGCACATACTCCAGCACGTAGACCCGGTGTGTGACTGCCATGGCAAGCAGGAAGACCCAACCTTCAGAGAATCACAGTGAAACTCTGGCACCTGTTTCCATTCTGTACTTCAGTCCCCTGGCGGGGAGCTTCCTGGGGGAGGGGAGGGTGGAGCCCCCAGCAGCCACCACACACATCTAGAAGCCAGCCCCAACTCTCCAGGATGGTGCAGCTGTTTCCCAGCACAGCTCCAGCTGACAAGCCAGATAGGTAAAGGAGGGAAGACAGGCAGCTGTGAACCCCACTGTTCACTCATTCTGCCCCAGCCCAGCCTGACCACAGGCAACAAAAGGAACTGTGACGGCCCAGAACCACTGAAGGTGTCAACACCAGTGGAAAACAGAATCAGAAACTGGGGATAAGCAAACTCACAGGGCAAAAGCCAGGTCCCTCCATGAATTAAAATGTCTTATCTTCAGTTGAGATTCCCTCCCAGTTGTCAGAGGGTAAACTGGGCCTGGGGAAGGTGGCGGCCCCTGGAGTCTGCACCTGTGTGCTGGTGTCAGCCAGGCCAGCACAGTCCTTCCATTACACTACTGATGGTGAACCTTGTGGAGGTTTCAGTGATAATGCCACAGGTTCGCCACCATCGCATTCTGCACCAGAATTGTTGGCCACCCAAGGCCTTTACAGAAGCTTCCTCACTGCTGCCTGAAAGCCAATGCCTACATTTCTCAGACAGGGTAAGTTATGACTCAAACAGAGTTATAAAGAAGAAAAGTGGTCCCCAGGGTGCCTAGACAAGCAGACTCAGACCCCAGGGGCTCAGTTGCCAGGCCCTGGGACTGCCCTGGACTACAGTCCCCACCTCTGAGTAAGCAGCTGAGGCCTCACCAAATTCTGGCCCAGGACTCAAAGTCTTGCTTCCCAGGGGCCCAGGCAGCAGCAGGACACTGTCACCCTAGCTGGTGGGACAGGTGTAGAATCTCAGCTCCTCAAAATAGGTGGGGTGAACACAGGAATCCGGGGTTCCTCCCAGTGATTCTGAGGCATCCCAGAGGCTAAGAACCACAGGACTAAAGAATCCCATGAGTGGAGTACATTTATTATCCCTTTTCATTAATGAGGAAAACAAAGACTAAGCATTGTGCCAAAGACCATGGGGCCAGCATCATAATTCTTAACTCTGGTTTTACTTCTGCCTCCCACAAGTGGAAGCCCTGGTTCTAGACAGGGCAGAGTCAGTCAGCACAAGACATGATTCTAACTCTCCCTCACACCATCCCTACCCTGCAATGAAAATTTACAAACAATTCCTATAAGCCCCTCTCCCATGCCAGCCGATTCAGGGCATCCTTAGAAAAGAGTTCATCTTTAGGGTCTCTCCCAGGTCCTTGGCACAGCAAGAGAAGCTTTGTGAGAGTAGCGTGCTGGTAAATGTGTAACAACAGGTGGCTCTCAAGGAAGAAAGGGGCTCTGGTGTGTGGCAGCTGCCACTGTCCAGAGCATGCGTTCCCCCACCACGGCCAACGTCTACCAACAAGACACTGTCAGACATAGAGCTGTGAAAACACACACCTGATTAGTTCAGCACGGGACAGAGAGGGCTAGAGCTGTGTCCCTGGGTATCAGCCACACAGAGTGCCCTCAAGAGGTGTCCTTGTCTTGCTGTTTTCTAGACTTAGCATCTTCTTGTAAAAGTTTCTGACATAAATAATCTATATACAACGGAGAAGACTAAGAAATAGATGTGAGTTAAAGAACAGAAGTACGACTTTTTCATTGTGTAAATATTGCCACAACTTTCCAGAAAGCTATCACAAGACATATAACTGAAGAACACATTCTACCCTGTAACCTGCTTTTCTAAATGAGCAATATGTAGTGATCAAAACTCCCCAGCAAGATTACAGAGCAATGCCATGGTTACCAATGAGACCCTCTCGCCAATGGAGGTTCCAGGACTAACTGAACCTATCCTCTGTGGTTCAGTGCCCAAGATACCTCTAGGTGTCTCCTAGTGTCAGAGCATCCACACCAAAACACACGACACACATCACCAGCCTGTTTGGTGATTTCTTAGAATTCATCCCCAGAAAGAGAATTTCTAGAACAAAGACCTTGACCATTTGTGGGCTTTTAGGATATACTCTCATCTTCCTCCTTTGGTAAGCACTGAACTATAGAACTCTAAGCTAAGTATTACAAGAAAGATGAGAAAAAGACTTTGGCTTTGACCTTCAACCACCAAAATGTTGGGAGGGTGCACTGAAAATGGATCTCAAGAATGAATGAGTGAACTGTCAGTGGTACATCCCAGTCTCACAACAGGACAAAGGCCTGTAGAAATGTTAAGAATCCTGCTCATAGAAATGAATGACAGAGGGCCCAGCGGGATGGCTCAGTGGTCTAAAGCCCCTGCTTGGGGAAGCTTAGGCAGCTTCAGGGACTGCAGTTCGATGCCCGGCACCACATGCTGC
>PVJA010011735.1:0-53919 GCA_004027025.1 Myocastor coypus | reverse complement strand
ATTATCATTAATTTTTTTCTGTCACCATTTCAAGAATACATGTATCTAGATCAACCTTAAAATTCACTATGTGTCTTAGTTACTTTTCTCTCGTTCCTGGGACAAATACCCAGCACTCAAAATGAAGGAAGGAAAGGTTTATTAGCTCACAGTTTGTGCAGGTTTCAGTCCATACTCGACTGGCCCAAGGCTGAGTGGAACAGAGCAGAGAGCATCCAGTTCATGGCGGTGGAAACAGCAACAATATGGTGACAGAGGCAGCCAGCCAATCAGGGCAGCAGAGCAACAGCAGGAGTCTGTCTGTCTGTCTCTCTTTTTAAATTACATCAGGCTCTCTATCTCAGCCTATCTGTCTTGAGCTCCACCCATAATCCCAGAAGTACTTAAAACACATAATCCCAGTGACTCCTGAGTCAAGTTTCAATCTATCGAAGTCCCTGCCCCCTGACTGCATGAGGCTTTGGGGGGACAACTAGACATAAATCATAACACTATGCAAATTCTCCTTTTTCCGTTACTTCAAAAGCAAACGCCTGCGATTCTTTGCAGTATTTATTCTTTCATGAGCATCTCTTCGGGGACGTGCAGTGGTACTGGGTTCCCAAGCCGAACTCTCCCCGTGGTTTGGATCTAAAACTGAACCGGAGGAGAGCAGAACCAGCTTGCCCTAAGGTTCACACCGAACCTCGCCGCTGAGTTGGAGTCTGTGCTAGTCCCACTCACTTTGCAATAGAGTTGGAAAGGAAGGAAGCGAGCGGATGATCCCATTCCACGTATTTTCATCTCTTTCATCGTCATTTCACTTGTAGTCCGCACAGGGCAAGATAATTAGATCCTGTCTATTTCTTGCAAAATTAGCTCCTAGGGATAGCATTTCTCTTTCTTATGGCATAAAAAAAAATTCATAGTAAAATAATAAAAGAATAACAATTGTCCCAATGCTGTGTGTCATCATGTTTAATCCAGTTACTTGAGGTACAACACATAAACCAAAAACGTTCTTTCCACAAAGAAGCAGAGAGGTAGGAGCACAGACTTCCATTCAACCAAACAGGATAAAACAGAGGCATCAATGAAACTGATTAGAGTATATATTGAACTATTTTAAAGCTGTGGAATTTGCAGTGGGTGGAAATGTGTGAGCTTGTCCCTCTATCTATTTATCTCTGTTCTAGTTTGCTGTATATGTGCACATAACTTCTCATATAAGAGAAAACATGTCTTTTCTTTTTAGCTTGTGTCTCTGACTTATTTTTCTTAGTGTTACATTCTCAAGTTGCATCCATTTACTTATGGATTTCTTAAATTTATCATTCTTTATGACAGTGTAGTACAGTTCTCCATTATCTGCAAAGACCATATTTTCCATATGCATTTATTGCTGATGCACATATATGCTGTTTCCAAGATCTGGCTATTATAAATTATGCTATTGTAAGTTGTTACAGATATGAACATGCATGTATGCTTATAATGTGATGTGATAATTTCAACTCTTTTTGGAAGATTCTTATAAGAAAAAAAAACTGAGTAACTATTTTGAGTTTTTTTTAAGTAATCTCCACTTGCTTTTCATATGGTAGTACTAGTTTACATTTCCACCAACAGTGTAATAGAGTTTCTTTTCTTCAACAACCTTGCCAGAATTTGTTATTATTTGGTTTTTGTTGTTTGTTTGTTTTTTTTTTTTATGAGCACCATTATTTCTAGGGGTCAGATGGCATCTCGGTGTAGCGTTAAGATACATTTATTTAATGGCCGGCTGTGATAAAGCCTTTTTGATGTACTTACTGGCCATTTGTACTTCTTCTGAGAGGGGTTTATCCCTTTCAGCTGTGCAGGTCTTTCACTGGGTGCTATATTTTGAGAGGCCTATTCTTTTTTCTTAAGTCTTATACCTATTCTTGATGTCACTTCTCTGTCCATGCAATCGTCGGTAAGACTCCCCATTCTCCAGCGCCTCTGTCCATTGTGTTGGTTGTTTCCTTGCACTGCAGAAGCTTTGTAATTTGACATCCTTCCCCTTGGTTGGTCCTCGGTATTGTGTGTGGTGCCACTTGGGTTCTGTTCAGAAAGACCTTGCTTATGCCTATGCCTTTAAGGGTTGTGCCCATTCCATCTTTCGATAGGTTAAGTCTTCCTATTTTAAGACTTAGGCTTTTGACACATTTTGATTTTAATTCTGTACATGTTGAGATACACAGATCTAGACTCAATCTTCTGCATAAGGATGGCTGACTTTCCCACAGCCATTTACTTAAGAAGCTATCTTTCCTTCAATTTATGTTGAAGATACATCCATTTACATATGAAAGTTTCAGGGTTATCATTCTTTGTAGCTGAGTAATATTCCATTGGATAAAAACATAACATCTTTTTCAACCATCCTTCAGGTAAGAGGCATTTTGATTTTTTCCATGATTTGGCTATCATAAATTGCGCTGCTATAAACATAGGAGCACAAACATCACTGTGACACGATGTTTTCAGTTCTTTTGGGAAAATTTCCAGTAAGGGGACAGCTGGATTGAATAGGATTTCCATTCCTAGTTTTTTAAGGAGTCTCCACACTGCTTTCCATTATGGTTGCACCCGTCTGCATCCCCACCAGCAGTGAAGAAGTGTTTTTTTTCCCCACAGCCTCTCCAACATTTGTTGTTGGTTGATTTCTTTATGATAACTGTTCTTTATGGGGTGAGCTGGTATCTAAGTGTTGTTTTAATTTGCATTTCATGGGTAGCTAGTGATGTGGAGGATGTATTTTGAACATATACTCGTAAGTGAAATAAACCAGACCTACATGTGTAAACATCATATAGTCTCCCTGGTGCAAGAACTCAAAAGAAAAATAAAAATGTAAAGGCATAACACAGCTAAAGGGGAATCAAGAACTTAAGGATTAAACAATGAAGAGAAAGCAAGTAGAAAAGTCAGGAAACATGACAGGGGCAAAGCCATGCACTTGGCCTGAGGAGATAGCTCAGGGGCACAAGTGCCTGCCTAGCAAGTGCCAGGTCTTGAGTTCAATCCCTGGTTCCACAAAACAAAAAACAAAAAACAAACAAACAAACAAAAAAAACATGCCGGATGATTTCCACAATAGTCCTAAGACTTTCCAACAGGTTTTTGAAACTAACGGTTAGTTGGTAGAATTCTCACCCTGACTATATATGCTAGTATCTGTGAAGTAAGCAACTATACTGAGAATAACAATGCATAGTACTAAAACTATGCTTCAAATTACTCTCATTCTGATCTTTTAGATGCATGCCGCTTCTAATGTTATATCAATTATTGCTATACTCTCTCTCTAGTAAATGTTTGTTCACAAAAAAAGGGCAATAAAAGAGAATAAGAGACAAGGGGGAAAATTCCATAGGATTGACGAGCTACAATTTTGTGTACGGTTAGATTTCTAAATTTCTATGTAAAAAAGTGTAATTATTGTTTGAATCACATTCTACAGCGATTTATTAGGATATCAAGGATAGATGGAAAATACTGTTTCAGGATAAATCCTGAGGGGATAAAGTTGCATTTTTTGTTACAGGCATCTTGCTTTCTCTTGATCTTAATAATTTAACAGAAAAGTTTAACCATGAGATATAAAAAGTAAAGACATATTAATATGCTGAGCTTAAAAGGCTCAAGTTAACAGCTTCCAACATTGTCGGTTGTGCTGATAACCCACTACTATTATGGAATATTGAACTATACATACAGCTACTTTCTCTTAGTTGAATGAGAAGAAAGATTTATACTAAAAGTGCTTAGAAAAATTGTCAAGCCTGCATTTTGTAATATTACTATGAAGACAAAAATATGCATTGTAAAAAAATATGCATTGTATTAATTATTGTGGTTGTCCTATTAACATGTTTTGAAACTGCCTCATTGTTATTTCTTCTTCTTAAAATTAATAAAATTTAAAAATAAAAATAAAAATAATACGCTCAAAAAAGAAAAAGAAAAAGAAAACCAATTGTTTCTCTTCTATGCATAGGTTACAGACCCAGGAGTTGGAATGGAAGCGCAGGACATGATTTCATCTTTGAGCCCCTGTTGTCACGAGTCATGTCACACATGAGCTTTGCTGTACTACAATTAAATAATTAATTGTTATTTTTTAAAAATTGCATTTTTGGTTCCTTTTTCAAAGGTCAAATGTTTGTATATGCCTGAAGTTATTTTTGGTTCTTCTATTCTATTCAAGGATCCACATGCCCTTTATTGTGCCAGGACCATGCTGTTTTAATCATAGTAGTTTTATAGTATATTTCTGGAACTGCGATGTCACTTGTTTTGCTTCTGGTACTTAGGATTGCTTTTGCTATTTTGCATCTCTTCTGATTCCATTTAAGTTTTAGTATTGTCTTCTCTAGCTTTTTGAGAAATAATGCTGATATTTTGTTTGAGATGGCATCAGATCTGTATTCTTGTTTTATATGTATAGCCATTTCCGTTGTGTTGACTATGCAGCACCAGGAGCAGGGTTTTTTCCATTTTCTTATGGCTGGCTTCATCCCCTTTCTTGGGCTGATGTGCTTTTCACCGTAGCTGGCTTTCATTCCCTTAGTTAAGTTAATACCTAAGTGCTAAATTTCCTCCATGTTATCATGAATAGTATTATTATCCTCATTTCTTTTTCTCTGAGTTCATTATTAGCAAATGGGAACACTGATGAGTTTTATTTTGTGCTCTGTTGTACCACGGAATTTGCTTGTCAATTCTGGGAGTCTTTGGTGGAGATTTTGGGCCTTGTAATCACAGATCACGTCCTCTGTCAATAGTGAAATTTTGACTCTGTGCTTTTCCATTCGGTCCTTTCATTTCTTTCTCCTGCCTGACCTGGACAATGTTCCAAGGGCTATGTTCACCAGGAGGGTCTTCGTCTGACTTCAGAGAGAAAAATTTTCAGCTTTTCCTCATTTAATATGGTATTGGCAACAGGTTGGTCCAAGCTGGCCTTTATCAAGCTGAGATAAGGTCCTTCCTTACCTATTCTCTTCAGGTTTTCTGTGATGAGTGGAAGTCAGATCCTGCCAGAGGCTTTCTTTTGAATCCGCTGAGACGGTCACGTGATTTTTGTCCTTGCTTCCTTCCTTGTCATGAATTCCTGGTACTGACTTGCTTTGCTCAGCCATCTTTGCTTCCCTGAGGTGAAGCCTGCTTGCTTATGATGCGTGATCTTCGCAATGAGTTATCTCATTTTTTTGGCCAATATCTGATAAGTGTTTTTGTGTCAGTGTTTGGAGGTTCTAGCAGGGGAGTGCAGCTGCTCGTACACCCTTGACCAAGGAATGATCTTCCTCTATAGGGGGTGATCGTCCTCTTTGACTGAGTGTGCAGCTTCAGGAGGGATGAACACAAATCATTGAGGGAGGAAGGGGACACCCACCTAGTCAGCCAGATCAGCTGAATCAACCCCGGCGATCGACGAGGTGACAGATGTCACAGCCAGATCACCCTCACATCCATGTATCAGTGTCCATTAGAGAAATTGGCCCATAATTCTCTTTTATGGTTGGATCTTTGCTTGGTTTGGGGATCAGGGTATCATTAGTTTTTGAGCAAGATTTTGGTAATGTTCCTTTCTTCGCAATGTGTTTAACAAGTTTAAGATGTATTGGTGTCACAGCTTCTCTGAAGTTACTAGAGTATTCAGCTGCTAATCTGTTAGGTCCTGGTGTTTCCTCAGTTGGTCTTGGGGTTTTTTTTTTTTGTTGTTGTTTTTTGACACAAGTTCTTACTCTGTAGTGTAGGCTGGCCTTAGACTCACTGTGTAGTGAGATTGGCTTTAAGTGCATGATAAACCTCCTGCCTCAGCCTCTCAAGTGCTGACACCATGCCTGGCAGTTGTTAACTTTTTAAAAACAAAATTACCACTTCAATTACATTGCCTAGTATTGGACTGTTTAGGGTTTGTAAGTCCACTTTGTTTGGTTTTAGCAATTCATATGTGCCTAGAGATCTCCATTTCTTTGGAGTTCACCAGTTGTTTGGCATATATGTTTGTGAAGTAGTTGCTATTTATTTTTAACTTGGGCCATTTCTATTGCAATTTCACTTCTTTCATTTATAAGGATTTTTTTTTTGTATATTTTCTCAAGACCCAAGTCTAGGTTCTTATTTTTTGAAATTAATTTTAATGAGAAAGAAATAACAATGAGACAGTTTCACAAGAGGTTAGTAGGATAGTTACAATAATTAATACATTGCACACTGTTGCCTTCGTTGTAGTTGTTGAGAGTACAAGATACAGACATGATATCTTGTCTAAACACTATCAGTACAAATCTTTCTTCTCATTGAACTAAGAGAAAGTATATATATATATATATATATATATATATATATATATATATATTCCAATAATCCATAGTAGTAGCTTTTTTTTTTTTTTTTTTTTTTTTTTTTTTTTTTTTTTTTTTTTTTTTTTTTTTTTTTTTTTTTTTTTTTTTTTTTTTTTTTTTTTTTTTTTTTTTTTTTTTTTTTTTTTTTTTTTTTTTTTTTTTTTTTTTTTTTTTTTTTTTTTTTTTTTAGTAGTAGTAGTAGTGGTTTATCAGCAGAACTGGCAATGTCAGAAGCTGTTGACTTGGGCCTTTTACAGTTCAGCATAGTAATATGGTTTTACTTTTTATGCCACATGGTTAAACTTTTCTGTTGGATGGCTAAGACCAAGATAAAGCAAGACCTATGTAACAAAACATGTAACTTTTGCATCTGATAAGGTCAGTCAAATCCTCTCAGGATTTATCCTGAAACCATGTACAGTGGTGTGTAGATCTTTTGGCAGTGTCAGACATCTGGATGAATCATGACCTTTGCTTGACCAGTTTGTTCTCTGTGAAAGCCTAAGAGAATATTTCCTCTCTAGGTGACTCTCCTGAAGCACACTATACATTGTCAACCCCTTTCCTCTATGACCCCATAATCTCATAGAACAGAAAATTTGGGACACCACTGAGTTATAGGATGTTACAGCACAGGTTCTCTTATGTCCTGAGTCCTCACTCACTTTGAAGGGCTAGGGCTGAAATACTGGCTATCCTTGTAGCCCTCCTTTTTCTCTAATATTTTGGTCTGCAAATCTAAGTCATTAGCCCTCCAGAAGAGAAGCTTAATGATATTATTCCATATAACATAGGCAGCTGAGCTTAACATCGCTATCTTTATGAATATTAAATACCTTAGACAGGGGCCTGGCGGGATGGCTCAGTGGTCTAAAACGCCTGCTTGAGGAAGCTTGGGCAGCTTCAGGGACCACGGTTTGATCCCCAACACCACATGCTGAGCCAGCCCTGCCCTCGGGGTGGGCTGAGCTGGCCATAAAAATGAGTAAATAAACAAAGGTTCTGAAACAAGAAAAAATAATAATAAATAAAATAAAAAATTCTTTAAAAAATACCTTAGACATAACAAGGAACAGGTATTTTCCATCAATCATTGATGTTTTAAACTTTAAATCCTTATAGAATGTGAATAAAATAATTACACACTCTTACACAGAAATTTAGAAAATTAACCATAAACAAAATTGCAGTGGGATAGTCCTATGGCATTTTTTCTTGTCTTTTATTCTCTTTTATTACCTTTGAAAAAAACACACACACATACACATTTACTTCAGAGAGAGTATAACATTAATTGATATGACCTTAGAAGCGTTATGTATTTAGAAGACCAGAATAAGTGTTCCAAGCATGATTTTAGCATTGCACACTGTGATCCTCAGTGTAGTCACTTACTTCACAAATATGAGCATATGTAGTTAGTCAGGGTGAGAATTCACCAATTAACTGCTAGTTTCTAACCCAGCGGAGTTTCTTAGGACCTCTTAGGACCATTGACTTAACCATCTTGTGTATATAAATTTATGATTTTGCCCTTGCCGTGTTTCTTAACTTTTTCCCTTGCACTCTCTTTGTTGTTTGATCCTTATGTTTTTGTTTTCCATTTACCTGCATTATACCTTTCCATGTTTATCTCTTCTTTTGAGTTCTTACACTAGGGAGACTATCTGGTACTTATACACGTAGGTCTGGTTTACTTCACTTATGAGTATATCTTCAAGCTGCATCCACTTATATATGAAGGCTTCGAGTTTACTACTGTAGGTTTTTATTTCTAATTGATATTTTGGATGACGCTTTGTTTCCTTTCCCCCTACTTATGCATACTTATTTAGCTAGCAGCCATTTAAATTAATTTTCCAAGTCTAATTTACTTCTAATTGTCGGTGATTGAGTTTTCTGAATTTTCTAGTAGATAACTATACTGTCTACCAAAAGTTTTTCACTTGTTTTCAACCTTTTCTCCTCTATTTTCTTTATATCTGCCTTACCTTGTATTGACAATGATCCCATGGAATTATAGTCAAATGAAAATTGTGCATCCTCACCTTTGTGCCAACTTGCACGAGAAGGCATCAGGTAGTAACAATGGCGATGCCTTGTGGAGATCAGACTTTTCCTAGAACAGATTGGTTAGTTCTATGGTTTCAGGGTGCATCGTCTTCTGAAGGCCATGTTGCGGACTTAGTGGCCCCCATGGAACTTTTGGGAAATGATTGAACCGGGAGTGCTCTACCTTCATCCATGGGCTCTTCCACCCCTGCCTTCACAGGCAGCTGGCTTTATTAGAGCTGGGATCTGACCAGGGGAACAAGCCATGGTGGGAAGCTTGGCAGGCTTCCTTTTGTTCCTGGTCACCCCCTGCCCACTTCCAATGTGGCCTCTTCCTCGCCCTCTCAGCCTGCAGCCTCCAGCTTCCCGGACACCATGAGATAGCAGCTGCCCCACTGTGCCCTTTGGATGTGACATCTTGCCCCACCACAGACCCAGAAACCGAGAAATTAGTTGGACTGCAGAGATAGGCCAGTGACTCATGGAGCACCTATCTGGCAAGTGCAAGGTTCTAGGTTCAGTTCCTAGTATCAAAAACAAAACAAAGCAAAAAATGGAGTGAGGTGCTCAGAGTGAGGTCTCTGAAGCTCAGCAATAGCACCCATTGCCTCCTCTCCACTGTCATTCTTGAATGTTTTCTCTTAGAAACAGAAAGCTGGTCCACGTAGAGCATGGGCATCTAAACAAATCTTTGGGGTAGGTTCAGTCACTGCCCTCAATTTGTATCAGAATAAACTTGCTAAGCGTGCTGGTGTGGAAGATCCAGTCGCATTTATTCTGAAGAGCACTGACGCTCAGCAGTCTCCGAAGCACCATGTCGACTGGAAGCTCGAAAGAGTAGCCCCACTCCATCTCAGGAAATACCTACATTTCTAGTGTAGGCCATTTTTATAGGATGCATTTCTAGTTAATTTTATCAAATCCTTCTTGCTGCTCTGGGCAGTCACACTTGCAGTGGTAGGCAAGCCCAGGTGGTCGTAAGAGGCGATGTGTTTGGGGCACAGAGGCTGTGACCTGCCTGAACCGGTTTGCTAATACCACTCTCTTTGTGGTGCCACATGGAAAAGCCCCTCACTGTAACGAGAGTCCCTTGGTTTCCCTGTTTTTATTATATACATTTTTAGGTCATTTTTTAAAAAGCATTAACTTGAAAACTGCTATATTTCCCTAGGGAGCCAAAGCTTTCATAATTAAGTCGTTGATCTTTGTCCCTGTTTTGTGTGGCGATCGTTGGGTTTTCTATGATGAATTTGTCCTTCCTTTCCTTTTATTATTTATCTTTACTGGGGTCCTTATAAATAGTAGACAGTATTTATAGCATATCCCTCAGCAAATGATTTTAGTCTCTTGAAATTTATTAAAATTAATCACATATTTATATGGAGCAGAAATTTTTCTACTACTTACTTTCTGCTTTACGTGGTGCTGTGGTTTGTGCGCAGGCGCCGCCGCCCCAAAGCCTCACGCAGTCATGGGGCAGCCTTGTAGAGTCTGTGATTGGCTCACGGTCCACTGGGGTTATGGCTGCGCGTGCTGCACCCAGCAGGGCCCTGAATGCAATGTAAAGACGACAGACCCGCTCTCTGCGGCCACGGTTGCCGCCGCTCCTGCCCTGTGCTCTCTGCTCTTTGCCGCCGTGAACTGCTGCGCTCTGCCATGTGCCACTCTGCCTTGGAGCCAGCCCAGTATGAAGTGAAACCTCCACTAACTGTGAGCTAAATAGACTTTTCCTTCCTTCCTTTGGGCGTCGGGTATTTGTCCCAACAAGGAGAGAAGAGTAAGACATCTGGATTCGTGCTTTCTAGGTGAACAGTCCCTTTCCTGCCTGCCTAAGCACCGCGGAACCCTGGGCTCCACCGGCCTCCTGTTGAACTGCGCCTGCCTTCCCGCAGAGTTATAGCTGTGCTGTCATTCCCCAGCGCAGTCAAGCACTGTCCTTATCACGCAGCAGAAGATGTCTGCAGGCACTTCCCGTTCTCCTGTGGGAGCTTCCTGCTTCTCCTTGTGCCTGTGAGATCCCTTTGGAAGTCGTTTTCCTTCTCACGAGCATTCTTTAAAAGTTCCATGGGCAAGAGCCTACTGACAGAAAATATAGTCCTCATAAAATTAAAAAACTAAAATCGAATGGCTTCCCTTGTCCTCGCCTGCGCCCGGAGCCTTCGCCAGGTGCTCAGCCGGAGGCTCGCGCTCACTTTCGAGCTTGCAGCGCTCACTTGCCAATCCCGGGGCTTTCGGCAGCTTTTCTCGCTGCCCGGAAGTCTCGGGCTGGTGCGGATCCTGTTTTCTCGGTCCCCTTCCTGTCCTCTCCAGCTACCTCTAAAAAGCAGACTCTGCCTGCGGTGCACTGCCACGTCACCATGGAGCGCCTGAGTGTGGACGATGTCTTACTCCTCAGCTGGAGAAAGGCTGAACTTCCCGAGGGTGAACTTGCGCTTGCCATCTTCTCTGGGAAATTATCCACGATTACGGCTTCCGGCTTCCCTTACCTCCTTTCAGGACTCTCGTTAGGTGTGGACCGAACCCTTTGTTCCCCTTACCTTTCTATTTCACATTTCGTAACCTTCCATCTCACGGTTTAGGGAATTATGTGCCTGTGCTGAACCTGCTGCTCAGCCTGGCCGTTATGGGTTTGCTGCGTGTTCCCTCCCAGAGCTCTGTTTTGCTCCTCCAGATCTACCCAGTTGTTCCTGAGGGCGGACCTCTCTTCACACGAGATTTGTTTTCTTCTGCCCATTATGTACGTCACGGATGGCTGTTTAGTATTCGGTTATGACGAGCTGAATGTGCAAAGCTCATGGGGCTGAGTCTGGTTTGTGCTCATTTCTTTATTTTTCTTGAACCTGCTTAACGCCTAGCAGAGGAGACTGCTCGCCCTGGAGCTCGCTGGCCTCTGTGAACTCCAAATTGCCTGACTCCGCCTGTGGAGACGCTGCGTGAATAAGAGACACTTCCTTTAGGCCCAGTGTGGGTCTCATCCTGCTATGGGCAGAGGGTACCACCCACCCAACACCCCAAGCTCCTTTCTGGTGTCTCTTCTTGGTGGGGACCCGTCTGGGTCAGCTTCTGCTCTCGATCTTTGGCCAGAGCATGAGCTGTGAGATGGCTGCAGGCCTCCCTGCCAGGCTGAGGGTCCTCTGGCCCAAGGGTCTCGGTCATTCCCATTCTGGTTCAGATATTATTATTATTATTATTTATTATTATTATTATTATTATTATTAGACATTTATTTATTTACTTATTTACTCATTTATTTATTTGGCACAGGGTCTTACTATGCAACTTGGACTTGTACTGACCTTCTTGTCTCAGCCTCCTCAGCGCTGGGATTACAGGTGTGTTCCGCCATGCCTGGTTTTGGTGGCTGGGACAGGGAGGGCTGGCACCACATGCCAAACCAGGAATCAAACCCATGTCCTCAGGCTTGCTAAGCAGGTGCTTAGACCACCAACCTATCTCCCTGTCCCCTGGTTTGGATTTCAGATGCCATCAAAAAGCTCCTGTGTCGAAATTTCGGCTCCCACTGCAGCAGTGTGCGGAGGCAGGGGCTCTGGGTGGTGACTGGAGCGTGAGGTGTCCGAGTTCTGCATGGTTCATTCACCCATTCACGCCTATGGGCTACTGGGGAGAGGGAGAAACTCGGGGATGGGTCAGAGGCAGGGTCAGCTGAGAGGAAGCAGGTGATGGCCACTGAGTGTGTATTCTTGAAGGGCAAATTTTGTCCTTGTTTCATCTGTCTGCCTGTGTCTCTGTCTGTCTGTCTGTCTGTCTTCTCCTCCCTCCTCTCTACCACATACCTCTTCCAGGATGTACAGCCTCCCCACAGGACCAGGAACAATGGACTTCAGTGATTATAGAGCACGGCTCTAGGCAGAACGAGCCTGTCCTCTGTGAAGCTGATTTTCTGAGGTATCTTATTCCAGCAGTAGAAAGCTCACTGACTCGTTCCCCAGCTTAAAGTTTAGCGGCAGAAGTATGAAGGTGTTCCTTCTTAAGCCCAGTAGGGAGCTAACAGATGCGTTTGGGAGCAGGAAGACTGCCCAGGTTACCTGGTGGCCAAACTGCCGGGAGCAGAGAATCCCTGTCTGAATTCTACCAGGGAAGCTATAGGCACTGAACATAAGCTTTGCGGCAAAGATTCTACTTGTTATTGTGTGGGATATCAGGAAGTTTGTTTTGCCAGATGCGACACATGCCAAAACACAATAAAAATTAATTAAACTCTGTCTAAAAGACAGCATAAAACTTACCTCATGTGACAGAGAAGCACTTCCGCTTAATAAATGGCTTAGATTTTGTAAGGTTTTCCTGCTACCATTTGTTAAGCAATCTGAAGTGACATACTTCAACTGATTAGGACACAGCAGCTAGGTAAATATGAGGCTTCATAACTATTTTTTAACGTGCGTTGTTTCCAATCACTTCAACAGTCATAAGTTTTATACTCCTGTTATAGTGAATTACCTCAGAGACATAGTTGATATAGTGTAGAATAAAATTAAAATGATAGCTCTTATTCACCAGTGTTGTTTGCATGGACAAACACAGTAGCACTTTCTTGCCCTGGGTAGAGCTGTATTAAGCCTCCAGCCTTTATTGTTGCCTTACAGTTAGACAATTTAAAAATTGTTAATATACAAATAGATGGGGAAATTGTTGATTTCTAAATACATGGAAAAATTATAGCTCCTGGAGGAGGAAGGCAAGAACAGGGAGAGCTGATATGTATCAGGGAGATATGATACATTGAACAGCTAATTGCATATGGTAGCAGGTTAGATATTAAACTGTTTAATGTGGAAGCAGGCCCACTGAAGCTAAATGTAAGCACTGAAAATCAGAACATAAGTATATGGGAAAGGGGCTGGTAGACAGCCCAACTGCCTAAGCGCTTTCCCGCCAAGCATGAGGACATGGGTTCAATCCCTGATTCCGCAGGCTGTGGCAGCCCAGGATCTCCAGGCCTGTCATGCGAATCACTGAAGCTTAGTGTGGTGGCACAGGCCTGGAATCCCAGTGCTGGGGAGGCTGAGATGCGAGGATCACAATGAGTCCCAGCTGTATAGTGGTACCCTGTACCAAATAAATAGATAAATAGGTAGATAGATAGATAGATAGATAGATAGATAGATAAGTGATTTTTTGAAAAGAAGGTGGGAAAGAAGAAGTCCAAAGAGAAAAGTAAAAATATTAATTCGTTCCAGAGAAAAGATGTTCACATCAGCTATGTGTTAATCATACGTACACTCGAAGGGGAAGAAGGAATCATCTTGGAAAGAGAACTAAAATGAACGATGGGTTATTTAAGCAGAGCTGAATGATGACGAAGTCTCATTAATTTATCCCTGTTCGTCGTGTTGAGGATGGGGTGCTTGGCCCACTCGTGATGCCGCATGTATTGTTGGGGACACACGGGGTGCAGCCATTTCTGGCTCTTCCCCACACCCCTGACTGCTATAGGAACAGCCACCAGTGAAACTGGGAAGAAGGAGCTGGTGAGCACCGCTGAGATCCGCCCTCCTCCACCCCAGAATCCAGTTTCTCTCGGGAGCCCAGCCTTCTGTGCTGGGCCACCGGGGTCTCCTCTTCCTCCTCGTGGTGGGTGGTGAGGCAGCAACGGGAGAAGGGGGCTTCGGTCCCTCAGCCCTGCCAGGGAGGGAGCGCATGGTCTGCCCAGAGCTTGGCTCAGCTTGTGAGTCACTGAGCTCGAACTCCTGCCTGGGTTGTATGTTCCAGTGAGCCTTCGTCAACCCTAAAATGATAATCCACAGAAGTCTTATTCCCTTCCTGGATCAAAACTCTTGGGGCACAGGGAGTGCTATGTGTTATTGTTTTGTTTCTCATCAGAAGCAGAACTGAAAGAGATACTCAGCAGGTACTCTGAGTAGCAGAGCCAGTTAGCCATCTCCCGTTGGTTAGTCTTTCCCTGGTACAACTAAAAGTACCAACTCCACATCGAAAGCACGTTGAGAATCTGCTATGTGAAAGCATTCCATCGGGTTCCTGCATCTACACAGCCTCCTTCCCAGAGTCGCACCCATCTCTACACTCCGTGTATGGAGGTGACTATGTGCTTCTTAACTCAGGTCACCTTCCTCTCGCTTCCGCACCATCACCAGCAGTCTCACTTCCAGAGTCGCATTTGATGTCGCTCATATTCAGCTTGCAGTATTGCTTCTTCCTGTTGCATAACTAGGTGTGACTTCTGGGGAGAACGTGTGAAAGAGGCTCCTTTATCTAGTCTATCACCAGCAATCTGAGATGGTTTGTTTATTTCCCTGCTGAGAGAGAGTTTAGAGAGGCCAAGAGTGCCAAATATAACTCTGTCAAAATGAATGAAGGAACCGATCTCTAGTTAATCAGCCTAAGGGACATTTAATGTAGTTCAGTGCTCTGAGTATCTTGTCCCACTACATATCAGTACAGATCTGTTTGCAGTGGTAGAAATATTTTTACCCTGGGCTGAAAATCTTGACTTTATTTTGAATGCCCGAGTGGGTGTTCCTTGAGTCAGCCCTGTGAAATGCTTCCTTGCCTGGAGGATCTCACCTTCAGCTCATCCTTCCGTTCAGCCTCCTCCTCCAGGCTACACTCACTCTATGCCGTGTTCTTTCCCTTACAGTTGTGAAGCTTCCTTGGGCTTGCTAATGGTCATAAGTGGGTCTTAAAGAGTGCTTTATATGGGATATTCAGCCGGTTGCTGAATAAAAGCCCATTTTGAGTGGGTGACAGTTCAGGTGAACCTCTTGGTCACAGAGGTGGCTGTGTAACCTGCCATTACCAATGCTGACACAGACCGCATGCTAGGGTGCTATACGAAGTCCCTCAAGAGTTCATGGAACGTTTACTTTGTGCCATGCGCAGTGTGGGGCCAGGAACAAACACATATTTACCACCCTGCATGGGAAGTAGGTTCTGTAAATGCATTCTTCCCTTCTGGTCGGGCAAGCAATTAGTTAATTAGTTGTGTAAGGTGACACGATTTGCTTCAACTCTAAGAAGAACACCATCTTTTTAAGGTTTTTCCTAGTCCATATGAGCTACATGGGTTATGGATTTAGTGAAACTGAATCTATTCAAATTGTAGATAATTATAAAATGCAAGTGGGGGCACCCCACTACATATCTTGGTAGGAACTCATTGCTTGATTGAAACGCACAGGAAGTTCTGGCCCACAGATCGGAAGTCAGGCAGTGGTTTCTCTCTACTTCTCGGCAATGTCGGTCAGCCCATGGTCCGAGGACGAGGACTTTAAGATGATGACAGGTCAGAGTGTGGAATCGGATGGAAAAGCCACTTCTGTGAAACAGATGGTTTCCCTGTAACACCGCAGACAGGGCACCGGATGCACGCAGAGCTTTGCTTTGAGACCTGAAAATGCGTCTGGCTGGTGGGCCTCTTTGGACAGTGAAGCGCTTGATAAAAATGTATCTTAGGGCACCTCTGGTTTGACACAGCGAAGTCCACAGAAACAGAGCGCTTGCTGGGAAAGCCACGTCTCGAGGGGCTCAGGCATGCTGAACTATCCAGGAGTATTTTCTAGACATGAATAGTACAGTGTTCTTGCCTTTATTAGCTCCCTGAGTCTGTGGTGAGCATTTATTTCTGATGTGTCATGCTTCTTTTCTGATGAGTCATGTCACTTTTACTTCGGCTTTGGCTGGGAAGAAGCATGTCATTTTGCTAAAGTGAGTTGCAGCCGGACATTGCAACAACTCATAAAATAAAGCACCAAGTCAGAAAGCCATCGAATCAACCAATAGGCCTGCAATACTGAACTCCTGCAGGGGAAGCTTTATAATGCTTGCCCCAGAAACCAGCACCCCGAAAGCCGTCCAGCTTTTCCTTTTTCTGGCCCCCTGGGAGTTCCAAGTCTGCCAAAGCTCTCCCACCAGAGCACTCTATTTTGGAGCCATGAATCACCTCCTCATTCTCCAATGTTAAGCAGCCTGTTGGGCTGAGAAGAATCCAGCTCGGAGTCACAAACCCAGGTTGAAAGACAGACAAACCACGGACTGACTCTGCGACTTCGGCCACGGGAGCAGAGCTCTTCCAGCCTGGGCACCTCCTCTGCACAACTGGGCTGTGTTACCTGGAGCACCGGCAGGGATAGAGGTGCAAAAGGCCAAGCGTGTGGAGCCAGCAAGAAGCGGAAGCTGCTTCACCGTGGGCTTCTTGCTCCCCTGCCACTTAAGGTTTATAAACAAGATGCCTGTCTCCAGCCATGGCACGTATTCCATTCAATCAATGCTTTATTTCTCCTCTTAGAGCTCACCAGTCCTGAGGTGCAGCGTGAGAGGGGTGCAGGCCACATGCCATGAGTCAGAGCTGCTTGTCACTGAGCACCAGGGAGTCGCCACGCCTCTGCAGCCCGATTTTCTCCGCATTACGCAGGTGCGGGGAATCATCGGAAAGGTTTTTTGTGTCTCTCGTGTGCTAGGATTTTACAATTTTCCACTTTCAAGAAAGGTGAAACCAGAGCAAAAGAACTCTGGGTCTCTGGCTGCCCTGAACTGTTACCACAAACTAGTTAATATCTAGGCTGTGCAACAGGCCTCTCCCGTGGAAGAGTGGGGCAGTCAGAGAGAGTTGGCAGACAGCACCCAGAGACGCGGAGTGAGGGCAGAAGCGAGCGGCCCGGGCAGAGCAGTCATTCCCACTCTACGATTTCCTGTCACTGCCAATTCCTAGACACGTCCTAATGGAAACTGTAGAAGACAGAAATTAGCCCTAATAACAACAAATTGATATAATTTTTAAAAAGCTGGACATAAATGCCCTGAAATGCTAAAAACAGAGACTAATAAGAGGGCCTTATTCTTTCCCCATAATAAAAATATCAATGATCACAGATGCCTGGCCAGCACCGCAGTGGTCTATGTTAACAATAGCCTATGGCCAGTCCAGGCACAAGCCCACAGCGCATGTGTCTTATGGTAAAGTATTTCCCACAGTGAGCGAACACTCATTTCTACTACATTGACATTGAAGACATTGCCCTCGAGACAGTTCCCATTTTCTGAAGCACCAGGTAATCTGTGGTATTAAGAACCATGAGAGAAACTTCTGTGCTCCGTCAGGGCCCTGTGGGTGGCGCAGCACAGCCATGTGTGAGGCTCTGGAGGGCCTGCTTCAGCTTCTGCGCCGGAGACCTCATGACTTGCTAATGGGCACTTGTGGTCTCACTAACACTACGCTTCGCGGCACTCCGGATCCCTAATTTCATCTGTAAAATAAGAACTTGGAAGAGCGTCCCCTTTACAGAATCGCTGTGAAGATGAAATCACCTATGGCTGTGCACGAAGCCCCTACTCTTAGGTAAGCTTAGGCTGCTACTAGCAGGCGTGGTAACTTGCTACCACGCACACACGGTGGTGGCCCACAAGTCAGAGCTGACCAAAGAGCTCATACGGGAGTCAAAGTAGGACAGGTGTATTTGTCCACCACAGCAAGGGATTTCTTTAGTAGCACTAAACTGAAGACCTACAACCATCTGTTCCTGGGGAAAATTCTGTCTGTTTCAGCAGTTCAAAAATGAAAACTACAAATTGCATTTGACCCAGTTATTCTCCTGCTACTTACGTCTCTGAAAAAAAGTTAGTCGTCACATTGCAGTGATACACACACCTCTGTGTTGACAGTAGCACCATTCACACAGCTAAGTCTTGGAAGCAGGTTCTACGCCCGTCAACAGGTGAACGGATAAAGAGAGCATATTTATGCCATAGAGAGAAGTCAGCCATTAGCCTAGCCTTAGAAGCACTGAAGACTTTCTCACACAACATTCTAGAGCAATTCCAAGAGGACAGCACAAGGGCATGTATGATAAACCTGCCAACTTTTCATTCTATGTTATGAAAAAGGATTGTGTTTTAAATTTAGCATCTTTGTTTGGAACGTGTTGCCCCACCCTCTTGTTTTGGGAGATTTAGAAATGCAGTTAAATGAAAATAGCCTGTTTTGTCTTCAGATTTTATATTTTCTTCTATTAGTTTAATTCCATTTAATTGTTACATTAACATTAACTGCTGTATTTGATGACTTCAATAATTTTGCTATTCAGGGCTAGAAATAAACTTTTTAATGTTTAAAAAATATTTATGCACATACCAAAGATAAACTCACCTGTAGGAAGATGGGTGCATCTTGAGACCCTAGAGTTAAGTGAAATAAATCAGACACACAGCTTAAGGGGAGCAAGGTCTCCCTTCTATGAGAAACCTAGGTTATAAACAAAGAGCAGAACAAACCACAGGTAACAGAGTAGCGAGGTGGGTCTTTCTCTCATGGGAAGGGGAGGGAGAGATAAGGGGGGGGCGAGGTGGGGGAAAAGACAAAACGACAAAAAGGATCGAGGTATCTTGTGCACATGAGCAGGAACAGTACACGTGACTGCTGCAACTGTGTCCTAATATAAACCATCGGAAAGCCTGTGCTTAATGGCGTGTAAGCTCCAGGGACTCTCCCTTAGGAATCCCTAGGTAGCAAAGGACTGTAGCAGGCGCAGAGTGTGGGTCTTAGAACCATTCGAGATGCAAGTCATAAGCACAATGTTTTGGGTCCACTGTCTGAAGGGTGATGTGTGTACAAGAGAATACACCCAAAGTCAGACTGTGCTTCCAGGGTTTAGGCTGCACAGCAGAGCTGAGCCAGAATGAGGGAAGCACTGGAGAAGAAAAGAGGTTTGTCTTACCTGCCCCTGTGACACAGGCAGAGCCAACTCAGGAGAGAAACAGACCCCGTACATGTCAAGGGGCAGCACTGCTGGCCTGTGGAAGCATCTGCCCCCCTACATAAGCTATCTGGACAGGTAATGCACCAGACAGGACTTGCTTCCAGAAATTCAGATAACTCAAATAATGTTAGGGACCTTTTATGAAGTATTTGGTGAACATCTGCCTTGGGAGTTGAAAGTGTGGGGTGTTTGCATCTTGAGCAAGTAAGTAAGACACCTCCTGTTTATTCGCTAGTGGCAGAAATGGAGCCAGCATTCACAGGGTGAGTCAGGGCTCCAGCAGTGGGAGCGGTGCCTGTGCAGGTGCCTTGGTTCTCGGGGATGGTGCCCAAGAGTCACTGAATTTGAATCGACTCAAACTGAATCTGACGAAGAAAAGAGAATTGTTCTTGAAGTTTCGCTTTGAAAAATTAATTGCCTGCTTCCCTTAGGTGCTAATTGCGTTTCTTTCAAAATTCTTTCCCTCTGACTTTCCTTCAGGATTGAACGAGAAGAGCGGTTGAAGGGCACCCACAAACACTGCACTGTTTTGTCTTACTTGGCTTCTGAGTATTCCAACACCACATCCTGTTGATGCCTCTGGCTGCTCCGGGGAGTAAGTTGTCCTGGAGCCAGAGAGACAGAATTTCTCTCACTGTGTCTGCGGGGAGAAGTCAAAATGTCTCCTTCAGAACTGGTTTCCTCTGGAATCTCCCAGGCACCTGTTTGCACACAAGTACCCTGGACAGACTCTGTCCAGTTTCCTAAGGGTAATGGCTGGGTGATGTGCAACTCCGTGTGGGACTGGTCGTTACTGTTTCCAAATTCTAAATCCACATAAATGTCCTATGTCTACGGAGCATGCGTTGTGTTTGCTAGAGAGGCACTTCTTGCTTGGTCTTTGGGAACTTTAGGAATCACCTTTCATTATTATTATTATTATTATTATTATTATTATTATTATTATTATTTTATTTTATTTTATTTTATTTTTTAGGTGGGACCAGGGTTCAAACTCACCATCTTGCACTTGCCAGGCAGGCACTTGTGCCACGGAGCTATCTCCCCAGCCCGTCACCTTTCATTATTTTGAAATGATGCAGTGGTTTCCTAGGCTTGGAGACTGTGCACCAGAGCCTGCTGTTTTCCTGATAAGATTCTATGGAGGAAGAAAGTTCTTGCACGCCTTGCAGTGTGGTCTAAGTTTGCAGTGGCTCCCAGAGCCTTCGCGCTGGCTGTGCCTGCGCAGGTCTCTGCTCAGAGCGTATCATTCACTGCTTCAGAGAGGAGGCGGGACTGGCCTCGTGCAAGGAGACTCAGCCCAGTTCTGAACTCAGAACCGTAAGGGAGACAATGACCTAAACACTCAAAGAACCTTGGGTGTGTTTGAGTAAAGTCATTAGAGAGGTGCATTTTGGGAGAGTGTAAAATTGTGTCCCCTTTGGCTATATCTTGAAAACAGGACTAGGTGTCTTTCATCTTCCATGTTTATTGGGCTCCTTTTGAAGCTCAGTCCAGAGATGAGGCTGAGGGGTACCAGTGGAGGGACGTGAAGAATGGCTTTTGGCTTCTCTAGCCTCAAAGTCGTGATCTACAGATATGGGTGGAGTTATGGAGAGTGGCAGAAGGCAGGAAATGAAGATTCCTGCAGGCCCTGCTGTGCAACTTGGGCTTGACTCCAAAGCACGCTGGTCACCCACTGAAAGATGACCAGTGGACCATAGCACCAGCAGGCTTCCTGGAGCTGAACTTCTCCAGCAACAGAGAGGGGAGTTTATCAAATGCGGTGAGTGGCTTTAGAGTCTGGCATTAGTTACAACATACAGTAATCTAGAGAAGGCTTTAATAAAGAGCATTTAAATTAAGGACTGGAGGAAGAAGGTGATAAAAGAGGTTATTTAAGCATAAAATAAGTCCTTAGAGTCTATGATTGAGTGTGTGGGTAAAGAAGGAAAGGCAATGAGAGAAAGGTGCATCTTGTCCATTTCAAGTGCTGCTAGAACATTCCTGGGGCTAGGGAACCCAGCTAGGCAGAGAAGAAGTTGGCACCAGGGTTTGAGAGGAGTTTTTGTGAGCTGTGAGTATCTTAAGTTTGGTTGAACAGGCAGCTGACAGGACCTGAGAACTTAGATTTGAGGATCTAACACAGATAATTTCAAATGCCCAAGTAACACTTTTGACCTGGTAACCTTCTCCTACTAAGAGGTGATTTTTTTTTTTTTTTTTGAAGAGGTAATATTCTTTCCTGTTTCTTATAGGCATGAGCTGATCTTAGTGAGTTCGTGTAGTACAGAATAGTGTAAGTTTAGTAAAGTGAATTTGAATTTCTGCATGTCACAGGAACCACCTGAATTGGCCCATTATTTTCCAAGAGTTTCACTAAATTTGTACAACTGTGATTCTATGTAAGACACCTAGGTTAGGGCAGGGGACATCAGTACCTTGTAAGCATGTGACCTGTCTTCCCATACCAAACTTTCACTTTTGGGGGGGGGAATTATTAGCATAGAGCGATCACATTTCACATATGAGATTAGCAAAAGTTTTGAAGTTATCCTTGTGGCCAAGGTGTTCACTACCTAGTTACTTTTTCTTCGGTGTTTGTATTTTTAAAAATATTGAGTGACTTTATACACGTGACTGAATTCATTTGTAAGACATGTGATGTACTAAAGTGTTAAACTTGTGTTCAGCATATAAATGATTGCTGAGCCAAATAAAGAGTTTTTTGGATTACGTTTGAAACTAGTCTCCAAATCTGTTCCAGTTCACTTTCTGGATGAGGACATCGGGGGTCTAACTTCAGTGCCCACTTGAAGGTCACCCTCCCTCGAGGCCGCTATGGGTGGCTTCATACTTCACCCATTCTGGGGACCTATTTCCACCTCTGTGACCTCCAAATTGCTCATCTGCTCCGTTCTTTTCCTCTTCCTCCCCTGCAGTACTCCTTCAGATGTGGCACAATCTTTCCCCCAAGGAAAAGTCAGATGATAAAAGTACGTATCAGTAGCATGGGATACTTTACATTGAAAAGCAGTATACTCTAGAGGGATAAACAGTGATTCCCGTACTTGACACCCTTTGACATTTGCAAGAGGGGAATTTTTCCAGGCTCTTCTTGGGTGCTGTGTAGTTGCACATATGTGTTTGGGGGCATGGGATGGGTCTGTTTTGTTATCTACAAGATGGTGTTGAAGTTGGGTCTAGATGATGTATAGCGGCACTGATATATTTTTTATGCTTCATGTACTAAATTTTTAAAAAGTTACACCTGCAGATTTTTATCTGTGTTTCCTCAGCATAAATGCCCCAGGATCAGCACTTTCCAGTTCGCCCATGAAAAGTGATGAGGTCGCGCAAGGGCTGAGGTCATATGATCTGTCTCAGTGCTGTCTTAAATGGCTGCCAGAAGCTAAGGCATAAAGCGAGTGCTATTTTGGCCACACTTTATTGAATTCCCTCTCCAGATGCTCCACATATTTCACAGCAGAATTAGCAATAGCTATCACGGCAGAAGATCATAAACGTCCCAACTCCTTTCTCAATCCCCAAACCAGTCCACGGCCACCACTAGCTGAAGATGAGGACAGGCATAGGCCATCCACCTGATGTGGCAAAAAGCTCATGTGCTTGAGGCCTGGGGGGTCCAGGTGGGATAAGGAGAGGCCAAACAGGAGCACTACGGGAACGCTGGAAATCTGGCTTTGATGGAGACTTCTCCTCAGTCAACATCCTTTATGTTTTATGGGGCCTAAGAGTGCAGCCAATAACGGCAACCACGTTTCCTACCGTGAGTCCCAAGGTGGAGCTATCCTTTTCATTCCATACTCACAGGACCCTCAGCAAGACAGTATATCCAGGACCATATTTTTCTTACAGGTAATTTGCATAGCCAAACAGTTCCTGAAAATTGTCTCTGGGGTGAGCTTACCTGGGAATCTCCACAGTGTCATCTGAAATAAAGTGACCAGGATTTTATCTTTTGTTTAAAATTGCAGTCTAGCTCAGCAGTTCCATCCAAGCGATGGTAATGCATAACAATATCCGTGAAAGCCCATGCCTTGTGGGAAGGTATATTTAGAAGCTCCTCTTTCTGCACAGCTATTTCAGGTGTGTGGGTCACTCTCCTTAGCGTGGCATCTCCTCAAACACAGCAAACGGCCGTGAGCAAGCAAGTGCCAGAGTCAAGCGGATCTTTGTCTTTGTACCGCAAAATGAGGGTGAGGTGTAAATCTGTACCTTGGGACCCTGCAGTGAGCCCCATGTTTGGTTCGCTCTGTGGCCAACATAGTCTGGTGACAGTGCTCAGTTATACTGTGTCTTCCTGACAAACTCTGGGAAAACTGAATGGATTTGCTGTCCATGTCCACATTTCTTAAAAATTTGTTGCCTCTAAAACATTACCTTGCTAACATCTGCCCTCTGAAGATTTAAAAAATGTTAGAAGATTTGGGCACATGTGTTCTATGATATCGTTTTTTTTTAAATCCTGTATCTCTTCATTTTCATTATAAATGTCTTAGTGTTTGGACTTTTGGAGCGGACTCTAATCCTAGACCACCAAATCTCAGCTAATCAGCTTGCTAATTATTGCAAGGAGCATATACCAAGTTTCCCGTTTTCATTTGACACTAGCAAATCTTCGACTTCAGCCCTGTTGAAAATGATCACAATAAAGAAATCATTTTGAGAATTTTATACAACTTCAGCTCACTGCATGTTTGCTGCAGTCGATTAAACTATTTAAGGTGCTGACAGAAATGAATTGATGGGAAAGCAATCAATTTGGTGGCTTCAAGTTCATGTGCCGCATTGCCTTCCATCTTATTTTGGTTTTTGTGTGAAAAGTTTGACATAGACACTTTGATTACATACAGGAGAAACAAGCTCTGTCTCCCCAAACCTTCACTGGGAAAATCACACATTCCTCAACCTGGATGTCATTTTGAGAAACCACCCAGTACACCTAATATTATAGGCATAAAATATACGTAGATTAGGCCGACATGATTTCATTGTAAACCTCAAGAGAAAACAGTGTCACAGCTGCAGCTGACGCCTATGCCATCTTCCCCTTTCCACGTCCAGGATGTGGCTTCTACTCCCTGCATTGCCCATAAACATGCACGCATGCGCGCACTCAGGCAACGTTCTGTTACCGACGCAGTCGCATTAGCCCATTTCCTGCGGCTTCACCCTGTGCGGAAACCTCTTGTACTTAACATTGGCTGGGTGGCAACTGGAAACACGAGCAGGCTCCTGCCCCAGCTCCCGGGGTGTAGGGATGTTATCCGTGAACGGTGGGGGTGCAGGGAGGTCCCTGTTATCATGCAAGCAATTGCTAACTGTAGACCTCTGACTTTGTAATTTGTTCTTTATGGACTCGCCTGCAGCCAATAAGCAAAATCAATAGCCTTTGCTGAAAAGTAAGCAAGTGCCAGTGTGATGTGTGACAGGTGAAGATACATGTGCTTACCAGGGGTCAGAGGGGCCACAGCAAATTTCTCACTGAGTTCTTTTCCAAAAGCTCAATCCATTTAGGGAGCATTCGTCATTGGAAAATGCTTCAGCGAGGAATGGGCAAGGCTGACGCTCTTCTATCCCCATTTAACGATGTTTGTTTTCAACAGCCAGCTCAATAATGTCACTGGGAAGAAATTATGTGAGAAGAATAAAGCACTTGGAGTCTATTTATTTATTCATTCATTCATTTCTGCAGAATAACACTAGCTGTTACTGTCTCATGTATATTAATACAGCTGTGGTCGTCCAAACATGTGTTTGCTCTCCTCCTTTCCAAGAAATCAGTACGTCTCTCTCTCTTGCCCCTGAATTGATTACCTGCAGTGTAGAGGAGAAGGAAGGTTGTAGGGGCCGAAAGGGAGACACACAGACCTCTGAGCCAACAACCTGCAAAGATGTCCATCTACACAACAATTTGGCTTCTGACAAGACGGCAAGAGCCTTTTCTATTTTCTCCTCACAACCATCAGACATGAGGCAATTTTCAAGAAGGATATAAAATAAAGGGCTAATGAGCAAAAGTGGATACGAAAGAAGTAACATGAAATGAGCTTTTGATCTTCGCTGTCGCTCTGCTGCAGTTGCTCTGTTTGGCGTCTCAGACACTCATTTGCTTTAACGTTCAGCTCAGAAAGCAAGAGCTTGGTCTCAAGGAGGACCTCCTGGCTTGGTGTTGGGCCCACACAAGAAAGTGAACAGGGGTCTTCCTTTCCTTCCCTTTTCTCAGCCGCAAGATTTGGAAGCACCTGCAAATGTGCACAGAAGAGTCAGCAGTCAGAGGGGCCCGAGGAAGACCAAAGGAGGTAGCGGCCGAGGCTGCCACCAGCTGGGGCTGAGAACAGCCTTGCGTGGGGCCTGGAATCGGCTACTTTGACTTGCTGCCAAGGAAAAGCTAAATTCACAGAATTACAGGAGAAGCGAGTAACTCAGGGGGTATCTTAGAGCACGGGGAGTGCCCACATGTCTGCCTAACAGGGTCTAAATTCCTCAAGGGTAAGGGTACATGGCTATGTACCCCGTATAGTCTTACATGACTGTGTACCCCCCTATATGTTGGCTACAAATTTTGAGTCTTATCTGAGCACAGTCTGAACCTGAATTCAAGGATAACATTTATACACATTTTTTTTCTGGTATGGCTGTATGTCAAATATATATATATATATATATATACATATATATATATATATATATATATATATATGAGATTCATGTGTCAATGCCTGTTTTTAATTAAAGTAAACCTGTACATACAAGCTTTGCTTTCACTAGCACATCAGTGTGTTTATCTTATATTTATACTTTTCTGTAGCTATGACAAAAGAAAATGGGATAGAAGTCCTTCCTTGAAGGGAGTTCATCAGCCATTCCAACACGTTTCTCTGCCACACAAACACGAGCTATAGTGGGACAGGTGCACTCCTACTTCGTAGACACAAACTAGGAGAGAGAACACAGCTGCTTTGTCTACCCATCATGCATGGCGGTCAACACCTGAAGAGCGGCTAGTCAGATTTGCATGTCACGAAACTTTAAACACTGGAATTTGAAGACTCAAGAGGAAAAACAGTGACAGAGTGCCTCATTCGTAATTATTGTTTTGATTAGTTATTGAAATTAGTTACTGAAATTTTCCATATGTTACATTAAATAAAATAGAGTATAGATCATAAAATGAATGTTAGGTATTTCTCGTGACCTTTTGATATATGGCTGCTAGAAAAAATTTAAAGTTTTATTTGAGGCTCGTGTTGTGTTTTGGTTGGAAAAAGCTGGTAAAAGTGTTTCATGCATGCTAGGATAAGGGGTAAGAACTACACCATACCTCAAATCTACTTGCTACTGACAGGAAAGCCACTTCCATTTCCTATCAGCTAAAATTATAAGGTTGTCAGATCTTTTTCCTCAATTTTCTTCTCAAAATTCCATGTAAGTTAATAACATGAGGTTAAACATTGCATTTTCTTTATGCTTCCTACAAAAATGAATTTCTGTATCAAAGCCAAACCATTGTTTGAACTGATGGTATGAGTTCTGAACTACAAAGAAACTGGTTCGCTAGGGATTTATAGCTTCCTTCCTTCTTTCCTTCTTTCTTTCTTTCTTTCTTTCCTTCTTTCCTTCCTTCCTTCCTTCCTTCCTTCCTTCCTTCCTTCCTTCCTTGGTACCAGGGATCAAACTCAAGACCTTGTGCCTGCTAGGCAGGCACTAATGCTGCTGAGCTATCTCCCCAGCAACCTTATTTAGTAGTTTGTAGATGCATATTGTTCTCTGATTAGTCATGTCTATTGGCCTGCTTAGCACATTCCACCCCTTCTCCTCCTCCTCCTGCTCTTCCTCTTCCTCTACTTCTTCTTTTTCTTCATGTTCATTTCCAATATCTCTGCACCCCAAGAATTTTTTCAAATGTTCTAACTCACTATTTTTATGTTTTAACAGCTCTAAAATCTGGGTACAACTTACAATCAATGACATCACAAGCGTCATGGAATGGTTTAATTCACGATATCTTTCTTCTTAGACATAAGAACAGCAATTCATTCTTTACATCACAGTTGATAGTACTTTAGATGATGAAATGAGACACAGCACATTGTATTGGTCAGCTTTCCCATTTCTGGAACAAAATACCTGATGCAGTATAAGGAAAAGTTCACTTGGCCCGCAGTTTTGAGGCGTTCAGTCCATAGTCACTAGGCACCAAGTCAGGCGTGGTGTGGTGGGAGGGCAGGCAGAGCAGCCCTGCTCAATCCATGACAGCCAGGAGGCAGAATGAGAGGAGTCAGAGTGAAGAGACAGAAAGAGAACTACACAAGATACAGCGTTCAGAGCACCATTCTATCTACACTGAGCCATAACCACTGGAGGGCACTTTGTTCTTATCAAGGGTCTCCAGGTGACCCTGATCTAGTGGCAGGATCAACATCTATAGCACCATGGTCACCAGCCTTAAAACCATGGGTATCTTAACAAATGGTGCTAACTGAGTTCACTCACAAAACAACTAGTTAACCAACGAACAATTATTGCCTATTACCAGCAATTTCTATTCATCAAGCAGACCTTAAGAAATGGATGTGACAGCCCTGGAGGCCTCTTCTCAGAGAATTTACAATTTTCTTTCCTTATTAAGTCCTAATATTTTTTCCTAAAGATCAAACATTTCATTCCTCCTCTCTAGACAGGCAGAAAATAAGCATTGTTGAGTAGTACTTTTGTCAAGAAACAGATTATATAGTGACCATCTTAGAGGCACAGTGCTGCTTGGTTAGAAGCTGAGGCTACAGGCCCAGACCCATAGCAGTGACACAGTTTGAAAGCTAGATCACAAACTACCCAGGAGGTAATGAGTTCCCATTTTTGACTTAATTAAGACTTTAATGGTTATAAGGACCAAAGTCTCCTCCTTAATTCCATACTGAGGGCAGCAATTTCAACCAGTTTTACAATGTTCACCTCAAGGTAGACAAAGAGAGGCAGAAACATCTGACATTACTAAGGAGCCTGTGCTATCCAGGTCACTGGAAGCCCTGGGCAGGAGAACATTACCAGCCATTGCTTAAGCTATGACCTAACTCTAAACTGGCTGCTGGATGCAGGCCCAGCAGCCTGCTGGGGCCCTGAGGGGTCTTTGGGAGGAGAGGTGAAAGGAAGATGAGGTTGGAGCACTTTTCGAATGCAAGCGTCTCTCCTCTCTCCCTGACTCACTTTCCCCAGCTGGGAGGCCCCTCCCTTAGCAGACCCTGAAGGGTGTGGGAAGGGCACCACTCCCTTTCTGGGAAGAGTTTTCTGTCTGGTTGCAGGCCGTGGAGATTTTCCATTGCACATACCTTGGACTGAGGTATCTCCACCTCTGTCCTGAAGATGAGCTTAGTAGATATAACATACTAAGTCATTGTTAGTTACTTATGGCTTGAGGGAAAATGCTTAATAATTCACTTATTGGTTGCTTATTGAGCTAGAAGATGTGTCAGGGACTAAGAATAGAGAGAAGCTTGTAGAGTTTCTGGGGTAATTGGGGAAATGGATATTGTTAGAGGAAAGTTATAATAAAAGCCTGATTGATTCCTGATCAAGGTACACAAAAGAATTTCAGAGTATTGGCTCCTCGGTAGCAATTAGCAACAAAACGACATGCAACCAGCAGAGGGGAGCCCAGGGAAGAAAGCTGCCTTGAGGAAATGACTCCTAAAATACATCTGAAAGGAAAACAGAGGAACAAGAACTGAGTAGGTGAAGAAGGAAGACAAGTCTTGTACCTCGTTGGGGTAGATTTCCCACTCTTCCAAACAGAGTTGCCTGATGGGTTTTGCTATTGACAAGCCATGGAGGATGTGCTGGATGTTGGAAAGTAAGCATATCTTTGATGGGGAGATTATCAGGAGGTTGGTGAAACGAATTTGTACACACTTACAACTGTAAGTAGTAGATAGAATATATATAAGACAGCAGAGAATGACCAAAGCTCAGACAATTGAAGTCTACAGGTAATATCTGTCTGTCTGTCTGTCTGCCCATCCGTCCATCTGTCTGTCTGTCTGTCTGTCTCTCTGCCTGCCTGCCTTCCTGCCTGCCTGCCTGCCTGTCTGTCTATCTCTATCTTTTTTCTTTTCATCTCTCCCTCTTCATCTCTATTTCTCTACCTCTCTCCAATTCCATCCACATCCCTCTCTCCCTCCCTCCCTCCCTCTCTCCCTCCCTCCCTCCTTCTCTCTCTCCCTCCCCGCTCTATGTCTCTCTGTCTCCATCTGTCTCTATCTCATCTATACATGAAAACATGATTTTTTAAAGCTCAATTAGAGATCACTAGCAGTATATGTGGTGGACAGGAAGGACTATCAACTGGACCAGCTTTGCGACCCTCCCTGGGGATTGGTAGAGTAACTTCTGGGGAGTCTGGGCAGGTCACAGGGTGTGGTCACCCAGCTCTCCTGTGGTCCCTGGTCCTTCCTCTGCTGCTGTCCCTGTTCTGCTTCCCAGCCACCATGCGCTGGGAAGCTTTGCTTCTCTGTGCTCTGCTATCATGGTGCTCACTCCATCAGCTGACTCTGGATGGAGAATCTGTGAATCTGTGAACCAAGTTAAATCTCCCTGCCTTTAAATTGGGGCATCAGGTTTGGGGCCCCAGCGTGGAAAGTCTGGTAATGCAGAACAGAAAAATAATGTGTGCATACATGTACCAGTTTGTATATTGTGTGTGTTCCAACCCTAGGATGGAGGACAAAGGCCCGAGAGAGGGACTATGTCAGGGTGTAGAGAATTCATCTCCCATGGCAACTGAAGGAGCAGTCCAGGGTCCCCAGGAAGGAGAATACAGCTGCATGCATGTGGGTGGTGGCAGGACACTCCACATGAGCCACGTGACCGGGTTTGAGAGCCCCTGGGTCTCCAGTGCTGATGCCCTGCAGAAAAGCACTACAGGTAAGGATTTGTGTCTCCACTGTATGAGTGCAACTGACGGAAATCAGTTTTCACTTGTAAGGTAAGTCTCAGGCAGGGGACACCCGCAGTCGGCAGCACGGACGTTGAGGTGCACGGACCACACCTGGGCTCAGCTGGAAAGCCGCTCGGGGGTCAGAGAAGCCTGCCATTTCCTTCCTGGACCCGCAGTAATTGCTCTCCTTCATTTGCGACGTACACTTTGTTCGCCTTCCCTTCGGCCACCTAGAGCTATGTTCCAAGAGATAAGCAGAAAGAAAGCATTTTGGGGGTCTTTAATAATTCTCATTATTACAGAAGCAAAATGAGCTCATCAAAAAATGTTTTTAATGATTCTTAGAGAAGAAATAAAATTAGCAAACAACACAGGCAATTTCCTGAACATAAAATTGAAAGTTGGAAAGAAATTTGCATTTTCAGGGCTGGGAAATGTCAGGTTGCTTTTCCACCGCATCCCCTTATCTCCCACCAGGGCAAGAGGGGTGATGCTTGTAACATCGGAATTTCCGAGCCAGTGAATAAAACATCTCAGTGTTACTTAGCTGAGACGGGAATAAATATTCATAACAATGGCACATGCATAGCTAATTGAATGACTTTTGTTAATATTAAACTAGATATTCATGGACATGTGCCTTTTTCTATAATGAAAATACTGCCTTGGGCTAGTTTTGTTTTTCTTGTCTGGAACAATTTATTTGCTTTCACTGAAATGAATATAAACTCCTATTCTCATGACAAAAGAATTCGCCATTCATTTTAATAAAGAATTTCTTTATTCCCTTTGTGAAATGCTTTATTAGGAAAGCAAATCCTAAATGTACCTTGAAATTTTTGTTCATACATTATATTTAATTTCAAAAACGCGCTCAGTGTCTACAATTAGAGATCGCAGGATTATTAGGACCAGATATATTGTTGTCAAAACCAGAAGAGATTTTCTTTTGACTAATTTAAAAAGTAATAAAAACAAAGTAAAGCCAAACGAAATTCCTGTGTGTCGGTCGGTTTGTGCGGCGGCCGCGCTTCTTGCTTCCCCGGGTTCTGCTCCCTTCTTCTCTTCTCCCCGCCACTTTCCTTCTGTGCACTGCTTAGCGTTCTTTCTCTCTTCTTCATAGGGACTAACGCCATTTTGGAAAATCAAGCTGTGGCGTGCTGCTCCCGCTAGTCAGCCGGGTGCTGGGTTCAACCTCTACCCCGCCTGCAGAAGCGAGTGGCATGGCCATGACCCGACCGGGACCAACTGGATGCTCGCTGTGAGAACTCAGAATGCGGCACAAGGCGGGCAGCACTAGAAGGAGCTCTTGGACATCTCCCAGAGAGCGGTCCTGCGGTAGGCGTCCCAGCACAGTCCTCCTGCCGACCTGATGGCTCCGCTGTCCGCCCCCTAGATCCCTGTCCTTCCCTACTGTTTGCTCATTGGTTAGGGCCTTTTTCTCCCTCCTGTCCCTTAGTGACTCCCAACACTGTTCGAGACAACATTCTTTATTTATTATAAAGTAACCAGACTCACTTCAGTGAAACACTCATAGTTGCTAACAGATTATGACCCTAGTCCCTCTTAGACCCCAGCTTGTGGAACACTGACCCAGACCCTAAAATGCATCAGATTTTAGCCTGGTGAAGGATTTCTCTGACCTGAATATTTTATTGATGACAGGGATGCATGGAGCTCATAGTGCGGTCCGCGTTTCTCCTGTCCACTCTCCCTCTGCGGTCGTGGTGACTGAACTGAACTTGAAGCTGTCGAAGTGACTAGGTGCTGCTTGTCAGCCTAGGGTCACTCACTTGTGACCTTCAAAACACAAGAGGTGATCTACATTGCCCTGAAAATCACGCAAGAATTGGTGATCGTTAACTTGCTATTGGAGCTCATGCATGTGACTTATTCTAGAGCAAAATTTTCCAACTTGGCTGGTCATCAAAATTCCTAGGACTGGAAGACACATTAGATTGCCAGACCTCACTTAGTAATGTCTTTGATAGCTGGACCTGAGGTAGAATCCAAACTACCAAGCTATAGACTGGAACAGGGAACCCCAAATAGAGTGGTTTCAGGAGAGCAGAGGAGACATTATAGTTCCAAATTAAAGTGATAACAATAGAATATGAGGGAGGACTGAATGTCAAATATCCCAGAGATAAAAAGGTAGATGAGCTTTTGATCTATTGAATGAGGCTTAAAAAATAGGAACAAGTATACACTTTAGGTTTTTAGCTCATGTCATCTGTCTGAATGATGGTGTATTGAATTAACTTTAAATATTTTCTCTTAGAAGCAATATCCCATTGGATGTTCTTACACAGAAATGTGCATTGTCCTAGAGTAAATTTATTGAACCAAGACCACTGCATTCTTTGATATGTATTGCCAAATTGCGTTCTGTCATGGTTCTTAATTAATTAATTAATTAATTTATTTATTTATTTATTTTTATTATTTTTATTTTTTATTTTTTTTTTTTTTGCCTTTTTGAGACAGGGTCTCACTATGCAGTCCAGGCTGGCCTTGAGCTCACTTTTATAGCCCAAGCTGATCTCAAACTCGCACCGATCCTCCTGCCTCAGTCTCCTGAGTGCTGGGATTACAGGTGTGCACCACCATGCCTGGCTATGTCATGGTTCATATTTAGATGCCCCTCCAAAGATTCCTGAGCTTGGAGGCGGGGCTTTGGAGAGACAATTGGATCATGGGGCATGTTGCTCATCTGTATGTTTGTCCACCAGTCCATTTATATCTAAATGTGGGTTGGAGCTGAAGCTAGCTCAAAGGAGGTGGGTCTCAGAGGCACAGTCTCTCCTCCCTCAATTGCTGAGGCAGGAAATATTAGAAGGAGAGCAAATGTAGAAAGAAATATGTGTGGGCTTAGTAGTTGCAAAGGCGTTCACACGACATCCAACGCAAATGTGCAGCATGGGTGCGTGGTCAGAGGCCGAGGCTCAAGAGAATGTCCAATGATGCAAATTTCAGCATTGAGTGAGTACGAGGGATAGTTCTAATCATTTAGGGATGCGCTCATTCTAGGAATGAGTAGAAAGGATGAAGTCAGAATTAGACCTTAAGGACCACCGATATTTGATGGGTGCTGGGAGAACGGGTCTGAGAAGAGGCCTGACAGGAAACCTCCAGAAAATGAAGAGGAGACTATGGTAAAAAAGAAGCTATCACCATGGTCCACTACAGTGGAGATCCACAAATATAAATGGATAGATGTAAGTTGAGTTTATCAAAGGCAGAAAGTAACATTTCCTGACCAAGATTATCGCATGAAAATTTCAAAGCTGATTTTTGGCAGAAGTAGGTGGAGATATCAATGAACAGTAGACTGTACTTGTATGCAATTCTTTTTCAAAAGAAATGAGATATTTTCTTCACTTCGGACCTCCCATCCCATGGATGGGCCAATCCTAGGTTCCCAAAATTCCAAGCACCCAATTTCTGGGTAACGAGGCCATCCCAGTCTGCTGTGTATTTTCAGTGTCATGGTGATACATTGACTTACTCAACAAAACGTCCTGCTCCCTTTTGTGGTGTGTAGGCTTGATTCTGTTGGACAACTGTGTGGCCATGGAGGTTTGTAGAAGCCTGTGAGCAGAGCGGGGTACACGAAGTAGATCTCACCAATGGGAGAAGAGTGATGCTGCACTTGGCCCTTCCGGCCTGAGACTATTTTTTTTGCATCAGGGACTGAACTCAGGACCTTGCACTTGCCGAGCAGGTGCTTAAGCCACTCAGCTATCTCCCCAGTGTCTGAGTCTCTGAACAGACAGGAAGCACTACCCTTTCTTCCTTAGTCTTTCAGTTATATGTCTCTGTCTGTATGGAGAGAGCCCCAAGGCTGAGACCATGGTGGTGCACACGTCCACACAGGTGGTGCGTCCCTGTCACTGACGAGGACACCATCTGCCACGCAGATGGTTGTATATTGTACACACTCCTGATAGTTGACATTTAACCTAGAAGCTTTAATACAGGCCCTATCTGAGAAATCTTTGGCCTAAAACTTTTAGATAACTAACTTATAATTTTAGCCAGGCATGGTGGCGCATGCCTGTAATCCCAGCACTCGGAAGGTTGAGGCAGGAGGATTGGTGCGAGTTTGAGACCAGCCTGGGCTACAAAAGTGAGCTCAGGACCAGCCTCAACTGCATAGCGAGACCCTGTCTCAAAAAGACAAAAAACAAACAAACAAACAAACAAACAAAAAACCTTATAATTTTAAAGGTTTTAATACATAAATCTATCAATATCATAGAAATACAAATAATGTTTATTGGTTGCAACTTTGAGAGAATGTCCCCACTTTCCAATTCATTGTTTACAAACTTTACTAATTTAAAGTTTAGTGATGCCTCCAGAGGTAACACGTGACATTAAGCACTAAATTAGCTAATCAATTAATTCAATTCAGAAAGCAAATTAAGATTGGTAAATAAAATAAAACTCTTTCCACTGACAATTAAACCTTAATGATCTGGTACTTATTTTTTTCCTTCAGGGTTACATTAAGATATCTTCAATCCATTATTTCCTTCAGAAATGGGTAATTATTTGATAATAGTCCTGGGCACCAAAAGAATCGATGGCCTTGCTCCTTAAGTGCCAGCTGAAAATGTGAGGTTGCTGTTACTTTGGAGACACCATGGACACCAACGGACCCACCCTTCATAAGGGGTGGGGTTGGGTAGGAGGTGGCATCACAGTAGGTCCTTGTCCCCTCATAAGCGAAAGTACCGAGTATGACAAGGACATACTTGGTCTTACAAAGAGGAGATGGCTTCTTCGCATATGTCCCAAAGCACCGTGTGGGCTAACAATAACCCTTGATAGTAATGCTTTTTCCCTATTAATTTCAGGGTTTGTTTCATATAAAGAGTTCCACTTTTACTTTTAGTAATGTCATACGTTTGAATGATGCTGTATTGAACTAATTTCAAATATTTTCTCTTAGAGGCAATATCCCACTGGGTATCCTTGTACACAAATGTGCGTTGTCCTGGGGTAAATTTATTGAACCAAGACCACTGCATTCTTTGATATGTATTTCCAAATTGCATTCTGTCGTGGTTCGTATTTAGATGCCCCTCCAAAGATTCCTGCGCTTGGAGGCGGGGCTTTGGAGAGACCATTGGATCATGGGACATGATGCTCATCTGTAGGTTTGTCCACTAATCCATTCATATCTAAATGTGGGTTGGAGCTGAAGCTAGCGCCAAGGAGGTGGGTCCCAGGGTGCGGTCTCTCCTCCCTCAGCCCCCACTGCTTCCCACCACCCTGCCATAGACTGTGTCTCCTCCGCCGCGCCCCTCTTCCGTGCCTCCTTGGCTTGTGGCCAGCTCACCATGGACTGAAACCTCAACGTGCAAGCCAAATGAGGCCTTTCCCCCTTAGAGTTGTGTCACATACTTCGTCAAAGCAAATAATAAAGTAGTTAGGACAACACTCCCTAAATAGTGGCCAGTTTGTAGCCCAGCAGCAATACCTGAGTGACTTTATTTGCTATCATCAATGCATAGCCAACATTTTTCATCTTTACTAATTTGCAAGGAGAATAAATAGCTGTTTCTGAAGTAGCTTTAGGCTGGGCCTGGTGGTTCATGCCTTGACTCCCAGGCCTCTGGGAGATTGATCAAGAGGATCCCAAGGTCAAGCTCAGTCTGGGTCACTTAGCAATTTAGCAAGAACTTGTCTTGAAATAAAAGACTGGCAGTGTAGCTCAATGCAAAGGCTGTGGCTTCAGTTTCTAGTACTGCAAAAACAAAAACAAAATCAAGTTGCCCTATTTCTAACTCTTCGTTTTCATATGTTTGAAACCTGGCCAATGTCCAACGTGTTGTTTTTTTACTAAGGTACTAAGTCTTTGTAATCACTTCATTTCTAGCCTTCTTTGTCCATGTCTTTTAATTCTGTGTTTATTGTACAGACCGTATGGTTGGACTTTATATTTTTGTATGATTTCAGTCTTTATCCTCTAATAGGATAGCATATCTCACTTGTTCTGCTTGTATGAAATATAACTTTCAGTTCTAGCACTCTTACCTGGATGTTGTTTTTATTTTTGTGCTATTGAAAAATCTCTTCCTCTCTAATGCATAGCTTCTTTGTACTTGTTCATTTTCTCGTGGTGCTGAAGGTGGAGCTGAGGGTTGGTCCCAGGGCTTTGCTCATGCTCGGCGGGTGCTGCAGTGCGGAGCCTCGTTCTTAGCCCAGGTTCCTCTCACTTTGTTTTTAATTTCAGGGAAGAGTCTACAGGATGTTCAGGGTCTCACTGCTAGATTGGACTCATACTGATCCACCTGTTTACAGTGTCCCAAGAGTTGGGAATTACAGTCGTGCACCACCGCACTTAGTCTCAATTGCTGTATCAATGTGACCCAGGGGAGGGGCTGGCATGGCAGGCCCAGGGATGGAACCCCTGGTTCCTGCACCTGCTTGCAGGTGCCTTAATCTGCTGAGGTGTTTGTCCGGCTCTCTCCTTGCACTTTTTAAGTACAGTTTTTTTTCTGAAAGTTTGTTTGGTTTTGCTTCTAGCATTCCAGTGGTACAATTTTAGAAACTATAGGTTTAGCACCAAAACGAAGAAAGTATGCTGCTTCTTTAGACAATGCCAAGAATCTCCCTACCTCAAGCAAGGGCAAATGGCCTATTTGTATTTTTGCAGTTTCCACTAGCTGCAAGTTGATTTTGTCAAATAAAATGTTATGAGTTTTGCTACCAATTTCCTGGGGTTTTTTTTGTTTGTTTGTTTTTTGTCTTACAAACACTGTTTTATTTTTCTTTTTTATTTAATTTTTTATTGTTTAAATTTAACAATGGTTATATTACATATTTTCATCATCAGATCAGTTTAGATTAATACATATAGGTATATAACATTGATCAAACAATGAAACAGTAACACTTTTAAATCAACATTACTTTTTTTTCTTTTCCCCTTTCTTTTTTTTGAAAGTTGACATATCTTGTTTTTTAATAAATGTTGAATTATGTTGTATTTCATTTGTCAGATTTAAATCTTCTCACTCTGAATTGGACTTCACAACTTCATTTCATTAGTGCATATCTCCAGAACAGGACTTCCACATTAATGTTGGAGGGTAGGCAGTTCACATCCCGTGTTGTGGGTTGCTTTCGGTACAGATCTTTTTAAAATCAGTACCTGCTAGCAGGACATAGAGAGTACGCCCATCGCGGGGAGCTGGCACACACAGAGACTGTGTCTTGGTCCCGCGCGTTTTCTTTCTAAGTCCCTGTCCCTCCCCTCCCCCGCCTGTTCCCTGCGCTCCTGGACCTCTTCCCAGTCAGCCAAAGCTTTATTGTCATCATTGTTGTTCCCTTCAGTTCTTCTTCTTTTTTTTTTTTTTTAAGTCAATGATTTTTTAAAATTTTATTTATTATTTTTATTCTTGTTTCAGAACCTTTCCTTGTTCATTCACTCATTTTCATGGCCGGCTCAGCCCGCCCCGAGGGCAGGGCTGGCGCAGCATGTGGCGCCAGGGATCGAACCACGGTCCCTGAAGCTACCCAAGCTTCCCGAAGCAGGGGCTTTGGACCACTGAGCCATCCTGCCGGAACCCCAGTTCTTTTTTTTTAAATCCCTTTTTCCTCCACTCTTCTCCATGTCCTGTTCTGCCATCAACTTGAAGATGTCCCTTCTTCCTAGTTACCTATCTTCTATGTTGCTCCCCCCCACAGACACACACACGCACTCCCACTTTAAGTCCCTTTTTCCCTTCCCCCATTACATCACTGTTATCTTCAGTTCGAGTTCACCATACACAGCATGCACCTTCCTCTCCGGTACTTGCGCCTTGACCCGCCACACCTAAATCTTCCTACTTCCCCATCCCGTCCTACTCCCGCTCCACCTTGGTCTCCGGCACACCTTCCCATGTGGAAAAGATCCGTCTCCCTATTTCTTGCAGCGATCCTTTATTTTGCTCTTTACCTGGGCATTGCCATACTCAGAGGAGAGGTTCCTGTACAGTATCGCATCTCTGATTCACACACTCGCACATAATGGCCAGGTACGTCTGCTTTCTTACAAATATCCTGAATGAAGCCTTCTCTATATCAGCTGAAACTCTCCCTCCTGTTCTGCACTTCTAAAGGCGCAGAAATGAGCATGTATATACAGCCTCTTTCATGCCTTACTGTTATTTACTGTCTTACATTGTTTCTGTGGAGTGATTTCAGAGAGAAGCATCAAGGAAAGACAGCTTCACTGTGCTGTCCTATAATCGGGACTCTTGCCTCCGGCTACTTTATAGCACAAAGTACAGTATTTTGCATCTGGTCATTGCTCGGCATTTCTAAAATTCCACTCTTGCCCTGTGCATGGCTCAGCTGGCCTAGACGGCGATCCCAACCCTCTCCGCACAAGGGCAGCACTGGGCAATGACAGGTGTTCCCCTGCACGGGTAGGGCGTGGATCCTGAGCTCAGCATGTAGCCCTGAACAGATTCACGCTACCTGCAGACAGCGGGGTCCCAGCGCGACCCTCAACAAGACCGCGCCGTACAGCCAGCGCCAGATCCTCCTCCCAAATCCACAGCATGACTAAGAGGAAAGAAGTGCGCGAGAGGCCAGGAGTGTTTGGCTAGGTGATAGCTCTAGGGTCAGGGAAAGGTGAGCCCCAGCTTGCCTGCAGTGCCCCCCGCTTCACACGTGGTCTAATTCTTCCTGCAAATGTCAGGCAGTGACTGAGAGCCAGCCATGATGCACCCTTCTAGGAGGAAGGAGATTACACGTGGATGCTGTGCCGTAATGACCCAGATGGCCTTTGGCGTCTGGGGTACTGGTAGGCAGCACGATGCTCCCGTATCTTAATCCCAGGACTTGCGAATGTGCACCGCACTGCCGTGTCACCGAGCAGCAGACATTTAAAGAGGAAGAACACCCTGGTCTCTCCAGTGGGGCCAACCCAACCGTGTGCACTTTGCAGAGAGGAAGGCCGAACGGTCGGCCTGCACAAAGAGAAGGGAGCTGCGATGTGGCAGGGTGGGCAGGGCCGGGGGTAACTGCTGGGAACCGCAGCTGGGACTGCAGAGCACCTCGCTGCCTGCCGGGAGCAAAGGCTGTCCTGGCGGCACGTGGGCGGCATGCAGGACTGGGTTGTCACAGCTGGCCTAAGACTGGAAGGGGACTGTCAGAGACGCAGGGGGGAGGCACAGCCTCGCCGACGCCCGCCTTTGTGCCTTGCAGCGCACTAAGCAGAGGGTCGCTCCCATGCCTGAACTTGGCAGCAGCTGAGCCCCCAGAAAGAACAGGAGGCCCTGCTTTAAGCCACTTGTTACAGCCACAGCAGGAAACAAAGGCAGGGCTCTCTTGGGGAAAAGAAAGACCACGTGCTCTGTGCTGGTAGCACTGTGTCACCCACAGGTGCTGGGCAGTGACTTGATGGACAGTCACTGCAGGAGGCCCCAGGTTGGTAGGAGCAGACTGGAAGATCTGATGCACAAACTGCTGTCATCGGGGACTGCAAGAGATTAGATTTGTTCAGGACATGCCATTTATAAAAGCCAAATGTAGAGTGCAAGACACCTGTCTATTTACTAGAGAAGAAGACCCCAGCTGAGGACCCAGATCCCAGGCAATGTCCTGCACCAGTCCACAGGAGGCCTGGAGCCCACACCCTGTCTCATGCAAGTTTGTGTCAAGGGTCTGAGCTAGGAAGGCCCAGAGTTCCATGGTGGAAGCTAGAAAGTCTGCACCAGGGAGACAAAGGATCAGTGCCAGTAGGTTGAGGGAACTGCGCTGGGTCAGGAATTGATGCTCAAGGTGAGAAGCAGAGCTCCCCGGAAAAGTACCACAGCCATCCTCAGTGGCAGCAAGGACGGAGCCTTGCTGACAGTAAGAACAGCTGAGCTCCTCTTAGAGCAGCAAGCTTCTCCAGGAGAACCAGCAGCACTCCCTTCCCTCTGGACCTCCTTTTGAGTAGCACTCCTGAGCTGGGCCTTCTGCTCCCAGCACGGCGCTGACTCAGCTCAGCTGGGCCTTACAAGTTGCCCAGCAGCTCATCTGCTATGCTAACTACCTGGTTGCAATGCGGAAGCAAAAGAAGTAAAAACAATCGACTCTTATTGGATAAACTGGAATACTGAAGTCAGTCTTATGTTTGGTTTTCTAACTTGTGTGAGAAAGTTAAAGTCACCATGCCAGCTCCATCCCCAGGACATGCTGAGATGGCATCTGAGACAGGGCCTGGTGGTGCGCGCCTCTGATCCCAGCTCTGGCGAGGCTACAGACAGGCGGATCACTATGGGGCTGATCTAGTAGTGAGGCCCTGGACACGCTGTAGACCCTTCTTTAAAGTACAAAGAAGAAAGAAAGAAAGAAAGAAAGAAAGAAAGAAAGAAAGAAAGAAAGAAAGAAAGAAAGAAAGAAAGAGAGAGAGAAAGAGAGAAAGAAAGAAAGAAAGAAATTTAAGTTCACTCCACAGCCTTTGAACTCCCTCATCAGGGATAACCAAGATTGGCACACAGGAGTGAAGCGAAGCTTTTCGGGCCAGTAGGACTTGTTCTCAGAGAGAAAGCGAGTGAAGGGCTAGAGATCTTGTTCAGCCCGACAGCCAAGCACGGGCCCAATGTAAAAGCAAAGCCAACGAGCGCTGCCTTGCCTAACAGCCTATCCCCACGTCAGAATCACCATCAACTGCGTCACTGGACATCAGCTCAGCCACTGAAATGCTGCTGTTTCACCCTCAGGATCCCCTGCGTATGGGCTGCAGGCAACCCTGAAGGCACAGGGAGGGAAGGTGCTTTGTCCAGGCTCACACAGAAAGTTCCCAGGAGAACTCGGGCTGAACAGTTGGGTTCCATGCGTGTGGTTAGCTAATTCCTAACTGCTGCTCCCTTACTGTTGCACGTCCAGTTTTCTCAAGTAAGTGAAACCCTTCTTGCCTACTAACAGCCCAGGCAGACAGATGGCCACAAGCCCACCCACCGCCTCACACTGAATTCCAGCACGTTACCGACCACTGTATTGTGAACTCTCATGGTAGATTTATGTTGAAAAGAATAAATATTTTTGTTAGAGGATTTTTTCCCCATGAACCCATTACTACATCCTTCTAGAGCAGTGATGGTTTTTGTCAATTACTACATAGGCAATTAGAACTCCTTCCCACCCTCTTCTTCTGCATATTATGTAGCAGTCAATGACACTCTGTCTTTCTTTGGCTTAAGAAATGCTATACTTGTTCTGTGTTCCCATGCAGAAGAGAATTGATTCTTCTCAATGAGAAGAAAGAATTGCAAACAGGAATTGGATGGATGTGAAACAAAAGAGGCAGTGATTGCTGTACCGCGCAAACTCTGTCCTTGTATACGTTGCTGGCATGAGGTCGAGGAAAGGGACTTGCCCCCGTGTGTTCCTGCTCAGATTTTCAGTCTTATATTGAAGGCCAGAGATGCCCATTCTGAAGAGAGTAAACTTGTATCTGAAAAAGAAAGGAAGAGTAACTTAGGATCCATAGAAACAGGACAGAACACAGAAGCGAGTGAGCCAAGAAGAACGCAGCTCCAGCGCTCGGCGCTCGGCCCCTGGCCAGAGGCGCGGGTCCTTCTGTCTCTTCTTCTCTGAGCACCGGACCCCACCACGCTCACCTCTGTGCACAGCGCCTCTTCTGCTTCTCCCTGAGGAGCAGACTCCTGCACCAGCAGAGTCCTGTGGCCCCTACGGTAGGAAGGCCAGGAGTTCACAGTCCCCCTGGGGGAGCCGGGTTCCAAGAGTGCTGGTACAGAGGTAGGAGAGTCCTGTCTTCCTGCTTCCAGTTGGAACATCTGTGTCACTTTTCTGCTGCAGTCCATTTGCAGTCCAGCTGACTCTGCCTTTCAGGGACCTGGCCTGAGAGCGTTCCTGTGCTGAGCTTCCTCTACACTCTCCGCACCCTGTTTCCTTAGTCTTCTGAGGATCCCCACCACATTGTTTTCTGAAGTTATTTATACACAAGCCCTCATCTCAGAAGGTGTTGCTACATAGCTGTGGCCACTGGGGTCCAGGGAAGCAGAAGAGGCAGAGAGTGCTCTGAGAGTTGATCTTGCACAGGCAATGGAAGGAAAGCACCCAGTTCTGGTGCCACACAGACCAGTGACTGTTCTTAGGCAGGAGCACATAACCTTGGTGCCTTCTCTCTGGGAAGCTAGGCTGGGGTTCAGAGGGGTGGATGTGCTGCCTCCTGTAAGGTTGCCTGAATTTAGGAGAAAATGGGGGAGTAACTACAAGAGTGGAAAAGTTGTCTTAATGTTATTGAAAGCTCTGGATGCAGCAAAGAGAGAGAGGAAAAAAAAGGCCTGTCGCCTCATTGCCTGCGTACAGCACAGTGTGATACCCAGTAGAACTCTCAGACCATCCTTCAGGCAAAGGAAAGAAACTGCTAGACACCAGGCAGGGGATTCTGCTGGAGGTGCGGTGATTCTCAGAACAAAGAAGACCTATATCACATGTCCCGCACCAACTTCGCAGCCAGAACAAGCAAGGAGGGGATCCAGGGACTCACAACAGCCTGATCTGAACAGATGTGCCACCACACTGGATCCCTGCGCTTCGTGGAACACTCTGCATTCTTCTTCGATGTGGTGTCCGTGCTCAGTACGTGGTGATGACGTTCCTCCTGGGGTGTTGGTCCCCGGACATAACGCCCCTCTTTTCTTTCCACCCTTTCCTCTCCCTCCTCCTCCTCCTCCTCCTCCTCTGTCTCTCGGTCTCCTTCTCCTTTGTGATACATCTGCTTCCCTATTTCCTGTTAGTTATCCTTTACTTTGCTTTTTGTTTCTGTTCTGTGTTTCTCAGATAAGAGAGACCTGTGTGATAGTTAAGCTCGCGCATCTGATTTACTCCATGGGCATTATTATGGTCTCCAGGTGCATCCACCTTCCTACAAATAGCTCACCTTCATCTGTCTTTACGGCAGAATGCTACTTCAGGACATATCAGCACACTTTTGTCACCGGCTCATCTGTTGGTGAGTATCGGCCACTCCCCAAGTTAACAGCTGTGCTGCTGCTCTAGACGTGGGTTGGCACGGGTCACTGCACTATGATGTCATCGGTACTTTCCGGAACTTATACGGTCAGGGAATAGCTGGTCGAATGGGATTTCTCGATGACAACCATTCTTTTGGAGTGAGAGAAATCCCCACTGTGGTCGTAATGCGCATTTCTCTCCTGGCCAGAGGCGAAGCTCTCCTGAGCGTCCGGCCATTCGTGTCTCTGACTCTTCTGAGAAGCATCTGTGCATTTCAGGGGCTCATTCTGGGCTGAGTCCTTCCAGAGGTCTTTCCTTTTTTCCTCAGTTCTTTATATCATCTAGATACTCATCCTCCATCTGAGGAGCTGGCAGGGGCCTTCTTCCCCAGCACACCGATTGCCTCTGCACTCTGCTAATCACTTTATCTGCTATGGTGAAATTTTTCAATTTGCTATGATCCTGCTCATTGATTCTTTTTTTAAAAAATTTTTATTTATTTATTTTTCTCTTGTTTCAGAACTTTTTATTTGTTTGTTTATTTATTTTTATGGCCAGCTCAGCCTGCCCTGAGGGCAGGGCTGGTGCAGCTTGTGGTGCCAGGGATCGAACTGCGGTCCCTACAGCCACCTGCAGGTGCTTTAGACCACTGAGCCATCCTGCCGGGCCCCTGCTCATTGATTCTTGATGCCTTTGTATGTGTATGCGCAGTTGAGGTTCTCTTCAGCAAGTCTTTGCCTATGTCTGCGTATCCAAGAGCTTTACCTATTTCATCCTCCAGCAGGTTAAGGTCTTTCTGTTTTAACAGTTATATCCTTGATCCATTTCAATTTATTTATTTATTTATTTATTTATTTTTGGTCTTTTGGAGACAGGGTCTCACTATGCAGTTCAGGCTGACGTTGAGCTCACTTTTGTAGCCCAGGCTGGTCTTGAACTCACTGATCCTCCTGCCTCAGCCTCCCAAGTGCTGGGATTACAGGGGTGTGCCACCACGCCCGTCTTCCATTTCAATTTTAAGTTAGTACATCATAAGTCTTATGGGTCTGGATTCAATCTGTTGCCTATTACAAACCATTTTTCTTGGCACTGCTTATTGAAGAGGCTATCTGTTCCCTCGTGTGTCTTTTTGGTGCCTTTGTCAAGGATCAGGCACAATCAACTAACTCTACACTCTTCTCTAGAGTCTAGTAATTCCTTCCACGCGCAGAGATTGCTCAGAAGCTTCAAATAGGCTAGTGTGTGGGGAGACAACGCCTGCTCCCTGTGCCTCCTGGCTTGGTTGAGGCTCCTGTCTCGAGATAGCAGGTCTTGCTGTGAGCTACCTGGAGAAATCTTGGCCTTTTGAGGATAGAATTGGTTTCTGAAGCATCAGTGAGGCCTGAGTAATGCCCCACAGATAATGGAAAAGCATGCCTGGAAGTAGATATTAGATTGGACCAAGATGGTGGGTGAAGGAGTGATTGCTGACATAGCGACACTATTGTGACTGAGAATTTAGCATCCTCGCAAGTCGCCTGCATGGGACTGGACCTAGATACCACTGGGATAGCTTCTTGAAACTTAAGACTGATAACTTAGGGCCAGTGAGATAGCTCAGCTGACTAAGCACCTATTCAGGCAAGTGCAGAGGCCAGGGTTTGATCCTCAGCACCACGTGCCCCACCAGCCCCGCCCCTGGGTACACTGAGGGGGCCACTGAGACTGAGCATGGTGACAAATGCGTGTAAACCCAGCGCTGGGGAGGCTGAAGACGGAAGAATCACTGCAAGTCTGAGCTGTGTAGTGAGACCCTGTACCAAATACATAAAATAAGATAAAGTAAAATTAAATGAAGCTGACAACTTAGAACAGAGTATTGAGAAGCAGAAACAGATCAAATGATGTAGAATTACGTGCGTGACCAGGCGCCTCATGAGACCCGGAGGAAAGCTGCTTTGCCACAGCCAAGGGGAGGGTGCAGTGCAGCAAGTGAGGAGCAAGCACTACAGGGCCGTGCGCAAAGCCCGGAAGTACTCAGGAGGATTCTGCAACCGCGAGCATTGTCACTTCAGGACCCATTGCAGCAGCGGCGGCGGCGGAGGCAGAGCAGAGCTCACTGACTGGTGCTCCACTCACAGCCTTTCTCCTGAAAGGTTGAGCAACCATCACTTTCAAGAGCTGCCGTGAGAAAGAGATTAACCACAGGCCGGGGTGAACGACAGCAGAAAGCACGGGCGCTTTGCTCAGACCCTTGCGGATCTCTTACATCTTCTGTGCAGTCTCCACTGATTTCTTTGTTTTTAAAGGTGGCTGCAGCTGGAAGATTTTCTTGGAGGGCTGCCCTCAAGCCAAAGCGGCTACTTTCCCAGGGAACTAAGCCTGCGTGCTGGAGGACTGCCTTTCCAGCCGACATTCCCTGACAAATGGCTTTTGGGAAGCAAAATGGCTCCACCCAGCTCCCTTGGTTCCATGGAGCACTTTGCCCTACAGAACGTTCGATGTCACAGGGCTTCCTTCCTGGCTCTGTCCTGTGGCCCTCGCTTCCTTACGGGTCTCCCCCAGGGAGCACATTCTGGGTAAAGCACTTGCATAACCGTCCTTATAATAGGATCCAATCTCTGACCTCAACCTTTAGGCTTGTGACTTCTTGACAGAAGTCAATGATAGTAAGTCTCTGGGGGTAACACTTTGGCAACCCTGCCAAAGGCAGTCAACAGCTTTAAGGTGTGTATAACTGCTGAGCTGTCCACAGCGTTCCATCCCACAAAACTGTTCATGCATAGCAAGGTTGGAAGTAGTGTGGTTTATAACAGTAGTGAAATAGAATGAAAATAATCTGAGCACACTGTGATAAGAGATTTTAAAGACAAGATTCAGCTACTCTTGGAAGATGAGCGAGTGAAAGTCAAATTATTAAGAAACAAGAAATAGACGAAACATTAAAAAATATTTCCATCTTTTACACTCATCTCCACTGTCCAATTGTTCCTCTACTGCCTTTCTTTTGGAAAATGAGTCCATTCGTAATTCCTCTGGTGATGTAGAGGGCCCCTTTCAAACATATAAGGGTCAATTGAAGACAGTGCTGAGCTTAGAATGCAAGAGTCCCAAGTCATAGCGGAGTCCATCTATTTGCTCCCCATGAAGGCTTAGGCACATCATTTTACCTCTCTGTTATAAAAAAAAAAAAAAAAAAAAAAAAAAAAAAAAAAAAAAAAAAAAAAAAAAAAAAAAAAAAAAAAAAAAAAAAAAAAAAAAAAAAAAAAAAAAAAAAAAAAAAAAAAAAAAAAAAAAAAAAGGACAGGCAGGATTTATCTTGGCAGATGCCAGTCACTGAAAAAGTGTATCTTAGATGGTATAGAAATTATGAGCCCAGAAAGCTGGAAGCATTATCCACAGTTTAACCAGAGGATCTACAGCTAAAGGGAGCAGAAGTGCTGTCAATACTACCGACTTGACTCACGAATCTCCAGGTCCAGCTGTGGGAGTAGAAACTGGAAGGACCAGCAGGTGTCCTGCAATGCAGTCTTGCCTTCGTTGGTAGTGAGTGAACCTCTCTAGACGGTGACATAACGACAGCTCTTCTCTGCACCCTCTGTAGTTCACTGCAGGCATGGAACTGTGTCCAGTGGAGAGCAAGCAAACACAATGTGCGGCATCTGGTGGAGGTCTCTGGCGAGAGAGGCCCCCTACTCCTTTCTTCTTCTACTGGGAATGTGGGCAGGGTTGCTCGCCCTCTTGGGCCATCCTAAAGGCACCACCCCAAGCATCCATTCCTTTGCAGATGTTCAGGGTATGAGGGCTGCTTTGGGATGGATGGACTCCGGTAGACAAGAAGCCCTGTTCCTTTTCTTTTCTATCGGGCTACTCCAGCCTCCATAATAAAGTAACACAGATGGAGTGACTGATCAGGAAGCTGTTGTCTCACGTTGCTGGAAGCACCTTGCTGGGCAAGGTCAAGGTGCTCTCAGATTGCTTTCTCAGCGAACACTTTCTTCCCAGCTTGGACCTAGCATGTGGTGGCTGCCTTTGTGTGGCCTTTTCCTGTGCATGTGTCTGGCACTGAGAAATACTAGCTCCCCCATCTTCCTCTTCCTATAAGGCCACCAGTGCTGCCGGGTTAAAGAGGTGTCACCCTTAGACACCATGTAACCGCCATCACCTTCTTGAAGGCCCGTCTCCAAACAACGTGGAGCACTGCAGCTTAGGACTTGAGGAGGAAGCAGACGCGATTCAGGTCCCAACAACTCTGCTAGTCCATCAGTCAGTGTCTCTCTGTGTAGGTACTGAAAAGGAGAGACAGGCCGTGAAGGAGGAGATTTCTGCAAACAGAGCACCTGTATCTCCTAAACACTGATAAGCACAGGTTTTGTAATTTATGTTGGATATTCTGAATACCCCATCCCAGTTAAACATCTATACCTAAGTGCTTGATAGCACAGGCTATGAGCAATTAGATATTAAATAGGTTAATTGGTAATTTGCCTAGATAATGGCAAAGCTAGACTACTGTCATTTCATTTTCTGTGTAAATAAAAAGTATTTAAGTTGGCTGGTGGCTAAGATTAAACAATAGTGTATTTTTCCTTAGCTTTGGTTAGATTCTAATCCCTGGGAACAGTGTATTTTTCTAACTCTCATTATTGGCATATAAAAGGTACTCAATAATATGAATAAATGAGTCTTCATTCTTCTTCTCTGAGCCTATAAGACTTCAAATGGGCCCTGGGCTACCTTACTGACCTAGCGCTAGGCTTTTTGATAGTGCTTTTTCTTACTCATTCAATACCCAGCAATTTGGTACCAATTTAGAAATCCCTTCAGCAGGATGAATATGGACGACAAGCTATCTAATGGAAAGTTTTTTACAAGATCAATTGGAAAGACTCTACCTTCAATTAAAGGAATTTTTTAAGGGTATGTATAATTTACAGAATTAATCATATTTTTTTGGCCATAAGGATATTGAGCAATGATTCTATCTGGGCTCTTTCTCAAAAAGCTAAATACTAAAAGAAAAAGCATGTAGCCAAATAATTGATGTTTTTTGCAAGGAACTTCTTTTCCAAGAGATAATTTGTCTTCTAATGGAGCATCAGTTCAATTTGTAGTCATTTGTCTCTGACTGCGACAGACCATTTTCAATAGGAAAACCTGGGACAAGCTCTAGGTCAGGTGGAGGGCCTCAAAAGTACAGGTGCAGCTGTGGCACCCATCAGCAGAAGGAGGCGTCAAGTCCCAGGAGTCTGGGTGCCACGCTGGACAGGCCGCAGGGCATGGGGAAGGCTGGGAAGGGCCCAGAGGTGGGCTGGGCTGGGACCGTGGCACCTGGAGACAGCACTCCCCCCAGCCTCCCTGAGGTGGGGGATTCCATCACGTTCTCCTCCCTGAGGAAGCAGCATTCCAGCTCTGTGTGTGAGGAACGAGAAAATATGTGAAGCTGACCCTCGTGGAACAGTTGTATGGAGATGAAAGCCATCTTTCTGTTGAATTCATGCATTTTCCCTAAAATAATACATGCGCCCGTGCACGCACGCACGCGCGCGTGCACACACACACACTACACTCACGCTCACACACTGCCTAGTGGCTAAACTACTTTCCTCTAGGGATATCTTTGTCACCATTGTTGCCAAGTACCCCTATTATGTCTTTCATAGCCTTGTGTGCTTCTTCTGCCTGAACCTAAAAACAGTGATGATTTCCCACACTGGACATTATGCTCTATAGCCCCGCTAGACTCCGCACGGAACGAGGACCAGAATACTGCTTGTGTATTGTTGCTGTGTATTGCTGTGTATTGTGCCATGTCTATTTTTACTGCCCATCTTCCTTGCACTTCACCAGAGAAAATACTGACATCAAAGCAAAGAACCATGCCCCTGTGAGAAGGCTCTGGCACTTGAGCAGCCCCTCTGTACACTCTGGAAGGTACTATTTGCTGTCATTAGGCTCTCCAGAGCCTGATGTCCTTTGGAACCTTATTTCCAAGGGAACAGTGGGAGTAAACCCAAAGCCTTGGTGCTAAACTACATCCAGGCCTTTTGTAATTTTTTTTTTCTTTTTACCGAGGGGCTGGTAGGTCAGCTCCATTGTCGAAAGTGCCTTCTTGAGCAAAATTAGCCAGGGGTAAGGGACTGCAGTTCGTTCCCTGGCACCACATGCGGCACCAGACCCATCCTAAGGCTGCCTGAGCCAGCCAAAAAACAAAACCAGAAAACAATCCTTCTACTGTCTTTTTTTTTTTTTTTTCTTTTTCTTTTTGAGATAGGATCTCATTAAGTCACCCAGACTAAACTCAACTTGCAATTCCCCTGCCTCCGCCTCCTGAAGTGCCTGGATCTCTGATGCTCAGCATGACGGCTGTTTCCTCTCAGCACAGAGCTCTCCAATAGGCCAAGTGCCTGAGCTGCCATAAGCAGCCCTTGCTGTGGACAATTCCATTGCTCTGGTGACCCGGTGAACCACAGTCGCTGCAGACGGACCTCAGCCTTCCTGGCCTCCTGTTCCCGAAGCTGTTTCCCGTGTGTCAAGGCTGCTTCCATTTCCAGCAGGGAAGGCCCTGTCCACCTCCGCTGACATGTTCCTGCTCTTCATTTCTCCGTGCCGAGACTCTGAGCAGGGCCTGCTCAGCTGCACCAAGCATGAGCTTCTAGGCTTCTTCCAAGCAAGCTGCCAACCAGGCCAAACTACCTGCCTGGGAATTGAGACCGATGGTCAGTGTGCACTTGCCAAGGGCTCTGCTCTCCCTGGCACTTGGGGGACACAGGGTACGCTCCATTCAGCCTCGCGGCTCTGCCCGGCTGGGCTCAGGGTACTGACTCCTTCCTCACATGCAGGGTGGAGTTCACTGAACCAAAGTGCATGGTCACAGCACACATCTGGACCTGGGGCCACCTCTGCAGAAGCTGGGCCGTGGGTCACAGGGGAAGCAAGGTCGTGGAGTTCAGACGCATGCCTGCTCACATTGGTGCAAATGTCTTTGGCTGTTATCAATCCTCTCATCAGAAGAATGCCAGGGATGTGGGAGTCGCTCACGAGGTCGAAGCAGCTCTGGCCTTCCATGCAGCTCCGTGCATATGCAACCCAGGGTGAGAACAATTTAAATGCACCATTAATCCCTGGATGGTCACGAGCAGTTGCTCCCTCTAGGGCTTCAGGCGCAGAGCCCCCACCACCTATTTCTCATGATTTAGCAGCGAGGCCAGAGGTATTTGGCTCCGTGTCTTGGGCCTTTTCCACAGCTTTATTCCCGGTTGGATTTGTTAATCTTTTCTTCCTGAGAACTTTCTCTGGCTTCACCCATGTTAGGGCCAGAGCGTGGGCATGGGCATAACAGCACTGGTTCCACTGCAAGGTGAGCGGAGTGTGTAAAGGAAGCGAGTGAATCCCGGGTCGTGGACAGCTCCAGCACCTGCTGCAGCCCCTGGAGAAAGTGGGCAGTCCGCGTGTGGGAAGTGCGTTCTGCACAAGTTTCCTGAAAGTAAAGCTCTACATTACTCAGCTGCACTATTTCCGTCCTTAGATAGGACGTCAGATACTAACAGTTGCTATTATCATGCTGCCATTGTTTTAGGAGTTGTGCTGGTTATGTAGAAAAAAAATTTCATACATGACATGTGCTTTTAAAAACTACAATGCACGTTTAAATTTTAAAAATAGATTACAGCCAAAGACAGTCTGCTACCGGTGTGCCTAGCAGTGTTCCTATGTTTCCAACACACTGCTCTTGTGTCCTTGGCACTTTCTGAAGTGGCTCCAGATGTCCTCTGTCCTGAACATCTTTCACAGCGCGGCGATGCTGTGATGTCCCGAGTCACGTCGGAGAGTCGATCGCTCTTGTTCACTTTGATTTGGAGGAGGAGGCAGAAATCTCACCGAACCCGGTCTAGTAGCTAAGAAGGATGAGGAAGATTCGCTGTCACACTGTGCAAGCTGCCTTAGACCTCACAATAGAGGACTTTCAGACCTACTTCAGGAAGTGCCCGGAGCCATGGGATGAGTAGGACATAAGGGGAAGATACTGGAGGAATAGCGATGGAACTTTTGTGGCACTGTTTTTTTTTTTTTTTTTTTTTCAATTTTAAATACTCCACATATGTTGAGATTATACACATCTTTTGTTTTACTACCTATTGTGGTTTGAACACTTGCACCCCCTCCAAGATTTGAACTGAATCTGGATCCTTACTACAGCACTACTAGAAGGTGGGGACGGTAGGGGGCACCGGGTCACCCTTTCCACCATGTTGTGACACAGCGTACAGCTGCCACCTTGGAGGTGAAGGCTTGGCCCTCAGGAGGTGCCCAACTGCCAGAGCCTTGACCTTGCTCTTCCCAGCCTCCTCAAGGGTGGAAGATAAATTCCTGTCATCTATAAACTACCCATCCTGGGATATTTTGTAATAGGAGCAACAGGGGCTGAGACATTGACGTAGAAATAAAGTTCAAGACTAATAATGATGCCCTCGCCCATATTGGCAAAAGTACAGAGAGTACAATACTGAACCAAAGCATGAATGGGTGGCCCGGGGGACATGTTGGAAGGGGGGACTCAGGCCCCGCCAGACCCAGGTGGCAGTCAGGGATAGGAAAGACTCAGGTAGCACACCCTCCTGGGAGGCTGCTAGCTAGCCTCAGCCCTTCCCCAGAGTCTGCCCTGTCTAGAACTATGAAAGGAGAAGCCCTGAAAGGTGCCGGAGACAGCATCTAATCAAGTCCCTTTATTTTGCAAACAAAGAAAGCATGATTCAGGCATGGGACAGTACTTGCCCAAGAGAACACAGCTGGCTAGGGGCAGTGCAGTGCCTCAGACACAGATTTTTAAAGTCCAATATATTTTTTTTTAGTCTGTAAAATACTTAGCAGAAAATCTCACATATGAATTTCATAGCGCCCCTTCCCCCACCCAAAGTCAACTCATATCCCTGTGCCCAGAATCTAGGAATGGAGCCTGTTTTGGAAAAAGCACATTGGCCAATGCGTGACACAAAGGAGCTTGAGATGATGTCTCTGTCTACCTGCATGGGCTCTAACGATAAATGTCCTCCTATGAGGCAGAAAAGGAGATCACGTGGACAGAGAGGGGAGCAGCAAAGAGACCACAGCATAACACAGCCACAGAGGATGCCCACGAATTCCAGATGTTTGAAAAGCCCAAGTAAAGGTTCTGCTAGAGCTCCCTTCAGACTTGGGGACTCAGAAGCATTCAAGAATAGACTCATTGCTCTAAAACATGAAGTTTATAGCAACAAGCTATGGTTACCCAGGAAGTTCACACAATGGGTATTTAAGAAATAAATTCTGTTTTGATAGCACTCAGGATTGAACCCAGAACCTTCACACTGGGCTCTCCTCAGCCCTTTTGTGTTTTTTGTTTGTTTTGTTTTGTCTCTTTGAGATAGGGTCTCCCTGTCTTGGTTTTCTTTTTGAGACAGGGTCTACACTAATTGGCCCAGGCTGGGCTTGAACTTGGGATTTTTCTGTCTCGGCCTCCCGAGTGAATCCTGCTCTTGCATCCTGCCTCCTACACCCTGCCTTTTCCTGCATGGGGATGTCCACGGATGACTTGTTATGGTAAGTAAATGGCAGGCACAGCCACCAGGACTCTGCTGACTGCCATGGCCTCTCTGGGACCCAGGGTAATGCAGTGAGGAGACAGTTTGGCTCACTGACTCTTAGGAAATTTTATTGATCTCATGAAGCCTACTTGCATCTTGGGAGCAGGCAATAAAATATCACAAGTCTAGCATTGGGAAGAAACTTTCCTAGCGATTTACACAGATTCTCTCTCTACTCGTGTCTGATAATTTCCCCCAACTCATCCCACCTGCCAGTTTCCATAATCCCCCATAGGCCATGGCGGGCTTGGGATGATTTGTCAGAGGATTGAAGAAATAAGCCTGAAAGTGTGACCCTGGCTTCCAGCGACCAGCAGGCAATACCATGGGGTCCTGAGGAGATTCCCTGCTGCCCCTGCTTTGGGCACTGGGTATCAACACCGGGGGTCTCTGAGTGGACCAGGGGACCCTGGACGTCTTGACATTTCATTGCATTTGCTTTCTCCCCAGTGCCCTGCCTCACTAATAGGAAAGGCAGATGCAGAAATATAGAAATGATTCATGCCAAATAAGGGGGAAAGAAAGGGTCTGCTCTATCTGTGAAAGCCCTACGAGTGGAGAGGAGCAAGATACCCACAGGAAGCGCTATAGAAAATGAGGCTCCTGTGGAGGAGAACAGTAAAAGCCATGTCCAGGGAGCACAGGCGCAGAGGATGGCCCAAGCGCTTTCCTCCTAAGCTGGGAGGTACTGCACAGCATGCTTTTCAAAGAATGCGTCCATTCCCTTCCTGACACCCCAGGCCACCCAGGGAAAGGACGCTGGACAGAGCAGCATATGGAGGTGCCAGGAGAGCAGCGCGCGCTGCAACCACAGCTGCACACAGGCTCCTGACTCAGGCCTGCTCTGTGAGTGCCACCACTGTGCAAAATGAGATACTGCAGGACTTGTGTATGGTTTTAAACTTCCTTAATTTTGCTTATCTGAATGCAATTCTCTAGAAAAGTGCTTATCAAAAAGCCGCCAGTCAGTAATCCCCAGTACCTCAGGCAGATACTACGATGTAATTACTTCTCATAGTCCTATGTCCAGAGCATTAATGTAACCTCGGTCTCACTGTGAAGTTGCATAAGCACCTGCTGCTGGAGCATCCAGATAGAATAATGGGAAATAATAGCAAGTGATGAGAGATAGATACTGCAGGGATGGATGGATGCATGGATGGATGGGTGGATGGGTGGGTGGATGGGTGGATGGGTGGATGGGTGGATGGGTGGATGGATGGATGGATGGGTGCATGGGTGGATGGGTGGATGGGTGGGTGGGTGGGTGG
>PVJA010011734.1:0-53901 GCA_004027025.1 Myocastor coypus | reverse complement strand
GGGGGGCTGGGGAGATAGCTCCGTGGCACAAGTGCCTGCCTAGCAAGTGCAAGGTTGTGAGTTTGAACCCCAGTCCCACCAAAAAAAAAAAAAAATTCTGTCTCATTTTCTATGTCACCACACTGAGTGCTTCTGCCTTCATTCTGCTACTCCTGTACCTGCTGTTGCCATGAGGACACAATGGACAAAATCCGTTCTTCTATCATGCAATCAATTCTGTGCCGGAGTATGTTGGCCATGAGGCATTTGGGAAGTTGGAGGGTGACCAGTCACATAAAGAACGTCTCCCAGCACACGGTCACCACTGATCTCTGGATGCTCATTGTCTTTATATTCTACAAAATAAAGTTTTGTGGGGAGGGACCTAACAGCTACTGCAAAATGTATTGCTGGAAAGATCTAGTAGATGAGGGAGGGTATTGAAACAACCTGTAGTACAGGGAATCAGTGATAAAGTTTATTATTTGTGTGTTTCCAGACTGTTGGGAAACGTTCTTGAGTACAAGCTGAGGAACTCCAGTCAGCTTGTGACATGGTCCATCAGGCCTTTTCCTGTATATCTGTGACTTATATATTGGGAATCCTATAGTCTTTTTCTCATTTTTTATAATAATGGATGTATTTGGAGCTTCATTTTAGGATAATCACTCTTAACTTTCCAAAAGGGATACCATGACTATTTTTGCTTCTGTGGTAAATAAAACGATGTGAGTTCTGAGGGTGGAGCATGTGACTCAGAGATACAGCACCTGCCTCACAGACTCAAGACATTGGTGAGGTCCCTAGCACTGCAAACACTAAGTAAACAAATAACCCTCACCCTGAAAAAGGTCAAGATGACAGATAGATAATTGGCAACAGGGAGATCAGTCTTTTATAGATGGGAAGCAGACTGAAAGATGGATCAAGAGGGGAAAGGATCAGTGAAAAGAATTAAGATGTCCATGGCCTGGGTGCTGGCCCTGCCCCTGGGGCATGCTGAGATGGCAAATGAGACTGGGAGTGGTGGTACACTCCTGTAATCCCAGCTCTTGGGAGGCTGAAAACAGAACGATCACTATGAGTCCAATCTGCGCAGTGAGACCCTGTAGACCCCGTACTAAATAAAAATTAAAAAGAATTAAGATGCGTCATGTTCATGTACTGACACCCTACAAAGAATGTACCGTCATCATGTACTAATAAAAATTTTATTTTAATTATTTATTTATTTATTTATTTATTTTTATTATTATTATTTTTTTTTTGGTGGGACTGGGGTTCAAACTCACAACCTTGAACTTGCCAGGCAGGCACTTGTACCACAGAGCTATCTCCCCAGCCCCTAAAATTTTTAAAATAAAGAAACTAAACTTACCATAGGTGTATACAGACAAAACATAATAGACAAAGAGTTCAGTACTCTCTGAGGTCTCAAGCATCCACTGTCAGCTCTTGGATGTATCCTCTGCAAATAAGAAGGGACTACCATAGAGTTAAACTGATAGGTGGTAACTAATGTTTCACCGTATTTTAATTTACAGTTTTTTCTCTTAAAAGCAGTAAAGACATAACTTATTTAAAATACAGCTCTTTGAACTGAATACATATAGATTTATAAATCTCAGTAAATGTTTCTGTCTTGCTCCGCTTCTTTCTAAACTGGTGGTGACTTGCTCATAAACCAGGATTAGTCTATAAAATACAGAAACCAATGGTCTTTCAACCTCATGTTCACAATAAAAATGTTTATAAATATTCTGAGGTGGAAGGATGAGGTTTTTCATGACTGAAGACAACAGACCTAGGAGTCTGATCACTCAAACACTGCCCAGGCACACCCAGAGATAAAGCTCCGAAGGTCTCCACATACCTAGAATCCATACCTTTTACAGAGCTCCACATCAGGAAACCAGACAAATTCTTGATATATGGATTCTTGTTAGCTTCCATCTCAGAGGACTGGCTTTTACTAGCCACAACTGTTGAGTTAGGACTACATCTTCCTCTGTAGAGTATAATTATCTGTCCTCCAACTACAATAATGTTGAAATGATTTAAGAGAACAAAGAACAAATTATTTCCAAGCTCAGCAGGGTATTCCAAAAGTTTTATACTAAGTTTTTAAAAATTATAAATTATGTGCTATTTGTATCATAAATCTCTTTTATTGGTCCATTAAAAGCAGGCATATCCACTGCCTGCTTTGTTTTAGGTATGGCTACCTATTTTCCTTTGGTCAGTGACATGTGAACAGAAGTTACCTGGGTTGCCTTCAGGTTGAAGCTGCTCTTTCCCTTTGCCATCCTGGCGTCTCCTTTCAGTCTCTCTGCTGTCATGAGAAGCTCTCCTGCTCCAGGCCTCTCTGCCCTGTTGCCCTGCCTTGAAACCAGCTGACTGTGTGCTGAAATGTGAGCTAAAATAAAATATTGTCCTTTTCGTTGGGGGCATCTGTACTGTCTTAGCCCCAAGACTGAAGCAATCACATTGTAACTGAAAAAATTGCATGTGTAATCTAGAATTAATGTCAGTTTACAGAACAGCTCATTTAGTATTTATGGAGCCATAGGTTTTCTGATGAGGGACCCCAGAGAAGACCAAGTCCAATTCTCTCACACATCCTTGAGATACCATCTCCAGGGCCTCCTCATAAACCCTCATGGATGGAGAGCTTGTGGAACAGCGTGTTCCTATTTCTGTTAAGTCCATCATTTCTAAGTGCCCTATGTGCCTGCCTTTCTGTCTTTGTCTGCCCCTCTCCTGCATTCCCTCCTCTCTCTCTCTCTCTCTCATTCTGTCTCTCCATGTGTGTCTTTCTGTGTCTCTGTCTTTGTCTGTGTCTGTCTGTCTGTCTGTCTCTCTCTCTCTGTTCTTCTCTCTCCTGTTTTTATTGTTCCAGACAAGATCTCCCTACGCAGTTTAGTGTGGCTGTGAACTCACCATGCAGCCCAGACTGACCTCAGCCTTGTGGGGATCCTCCTGCTTCAGCCTCCTAAAGGCTGGGATTACAGATGTGTGCCATTACAGCCAACCAATTTCTTTCTTTATTTTATTGCAAGTCACTGCGATTTATTCATATGAATAAATGTAACCCCTCATGCTGCAGAAGCCTAACCTGCCACCTTCTTCTCTTTATGAAACATACCCAAGTGCTCTAATTCCTTGGTGTCACTGTTCCCAGAGCATCCTCTACTGTAGCCACTCACCCAGAGTCCACCTGTAGGGTTGCCAGACCATTCATTCTTCAGTCCAGTAATCCAGAATACTTCTCACCCATCCCTGACTCTGCTACCTCCCAAGTTCATTGCCACTGGCGAAGCGCACTCACAGAGAAACCTTCGATGTGACAGACCTCTGAGACATTAAAAACAAATCCAGAAGAATGCTAGTAATTAGGTCTGAAATTATAGCAACGAAAAAGGACAAATCCCTGAATTTGTCCTTCAGGGAGAAATGCTGGGACAATGGGTTTATTGTATAACCCAGCTGAGTGATTTTGGAGACCCAGGCACTCCAAAGGGACACCAGTGGCATTGAATTCCAAGAAATATCAACTTGTGAGTACTTTGGGGAGCAATACTTCCATGGCCTTCTGAGAACATTTGGCAACTTTTGAGCTTACATGTATTTGGTGTGTATAAGGTGAGTACTTACCCTAAGTACTAACCTAATAGCTAGGCCTGGTGGTGCACAGCTGTGACCTCAGCGCTGTGGGACACTGAGAGAGAGGGATCCTGCCTGGATATTTTGGCAACTTGATGAGACCTTGTGCTTAAGCAAGGACGAGGACCAAGGTTCAGTCCCCACACTACATGCCTTGCTGGCCCTGCCCCTGGGTACACTGAGCTTCTGACTGAGTCCAGGTGAGGTGGCACATGTCTGTAATCCCAGTGCTGCTGGGAGGCTGAAACAGGAGGATCACTATGGGTCCACTATAACCTGCCTCAGATGGGCTACTGTCATCTCAGCCACTGGGAGAAGCCCTCACCTTCCTGGGCATTAGGGGGAGTGAGAGAGTGAGACAGAGAGACAGACAGAGACAGAGAGATGGAGAAACAGAGAGGGACAGAGACAGAGAGATGGAGAAACAGAGAGAGACAGGATATAGAGACATAGAGATACAGATTTAGATATAGATATATCATCCCTAATCTGAAATCCAAAACTTTTAAGAATATTTTGGATTTTTGAGCACTATAGATTTTTGAATTTGGGATGCTTAATCAGGAAAACCTGTGCAAATATTTCATAATCCAAAAACTGAAACCTGAAGTATTTCTGTTCTCAAGACCGTTGGATAAGGCTATTCAACCTGTACATACACATCCTGTTGATTGTGTTTTTCTGACTGATATGCTCTGGTTTCTGGTCGTGGCAGGGGGCACAGCCTTGCCAGAGTCACACAGGTTACTGACAAAGGTGGCCTCTCCTCTTCAGCTCAGCATTCTGCTCTAGAAGGGGCTCCTCAAAGCAGTCAGTAAAGCCCTAAATCACCCCAGGGGTTATTATTCTGGGCAAGAGCACTCTGGGCTTTTGTTTGTTTGTTTGTTTGTATGGGAGGGGCGTTTCAGTGCTGGGGGTCAAACTCATGACCTTGTGCTTGCCCAGCACACACTTATTCCACTGAGCTATCTCCCCAGTGAGGACTTTGGTATTCACAGTTGGCCCATAAGGTTGGAAATGATTCAGAGGACACCAGAAGGCAAGATAACGAAAAAATGCCTAGACAAAGAAGTCGAAAGAACAAAGTACTTGTCATGGGTGAGGCTGAACGTACAGTGCCAACAGGCAAGGAGTTAGGGCTCGGGAGAACTAATAGCCAAGGGCGTCCTTCCAGGTATTCCAACATCCGGTTGGCTAATGGTGAGTAGTCAGTGCCCAACTACCTCTGGATAGTGTGAGTGGCCAGGAGGTTGGAAAGCACACGGAAGGGTGTCTCCAGTGGCCAATCTTCTTTGTCCATTGTCCTCTTCCCCCAGCCAGGAAGAAAGGCTGCTGTGGGCCCGAGGATGCTGTCTCTGGAAGCGAGAGTGCTGAGCCATTCCTTCCAGCTGCAGCAGCACTGATCTCTCTGGCTGGCCTAAGCACTCAGCCTCAGAGGCCTGAATGTTGATGGGCAGCAAGGAGGTGGAAGATTAGGGCAGGCCACACTGAGGGGGGCGGGTAGACAGGACCTGTCAGTTATAGAGATTCCAGGAACATGCGCACAGACAGTTTCATAGCTCCACACACGGACTTCTCAAGGAAACTGGAACAGGTTTTCCATAGGACAGTCTAAAGCTCTTCTGAAACTTTCTGACAAATTTGAGTTTCAACTATTCGTGCTGCTGTTACGGCTCCATCTCACCCTAGGCCTGTTCTCTCTTGGCCAGCCTTCCCCTCCCCTCCCTTCCCCTCCCCTCCCCTCCCCTCTCCCCCTCCTCCTCCCCTCTCTTTCCCTCTCCTCCCCTCCCTTCCTGTCTCTTTTATTTCTCTCTTTATAATGTATTTTTATTATGACATAATAGGCAATTTGTAGAAAATTTGAAAGTGCTGAACAAAAACTTTTTCCTCTTGCTTTATTTGTGAATAAGTTGTCGAGATTGTGCCCATGGTCCCTAAATACTTTAGTGTAATTCTTCCAGCCAGATGCAGTATTACATGCCTGCACCCTGGCATTCAGGAAAGCTGAGGCAGGAGGATGTCCAGTTCAACCATAGCCTGGACAGCCTGGTGATTTAGCAAGGTCCTGTTTCAAAAGAAAGAATAAAAAAGAGCTGGGGAGGCAGTTCAGTGCAAAGGCCCTCAATTCAATCTCCTTTGATATAAAGTCATTAATGCTACACATCTCAGGAAAATAGCCCTGATGTATTATTATTAATTAATCCTCTGATTCATGGGAGTTTTACCGTTTAAGTAATGTCTTTATAATGGACATGCCCAGTTCAGAATCATTTGTTGCTTCTTTTCTTTTCTTTTCTTTCTTTCTTTTTTTATTGTTGTTGTCATTTTGAGACAAGGTCTTCCTATGCAGTTCAGGCTGGCTTTGAGCTTGCTATGTAGTCCAGGTTGGACTTGAACTTGTGGTAATCCCCCTGACCCAGCCTCCCAAGTGCTGGGATTCTAGGCATATGCTACTATGCCTGAATTTTCTCACCTATTTCTCTTGGAAGTTTTGATTACTTTCCTCCATCTCCTCTTCCTTTTTCTTGGCCTCCTTATCCTCCTTTGTTGTAGTGAGGGCTTGTAAGGGAACGGATTTAACACAGACACATAATTTATAGGGTTAATTTATAATATCCACCCATAAAGTCAAATGAAGAAGAATGCAAGTCATTTGTCCACACACTAACAACCCAAGGAATCCATCCCATGCAATGTCCTCCATGGGTCTGGCTGGAGGCCTAGAGCCCACCACAATGTCTCATGCAAGCCTGTATCAAGGATCTGCCCTGGGAGGGCAAAGAGGTCAGTGCTGGAAGCTAGAAAGTGTGCACCAGTGAGATAAAGGATTTGTGCCAGCAGGCGGAGGGATCCGCACTCGAACTAGGAAGTGATACCCAAGGTAAGGACCAGAGCTCCCCCAAAAGAACGGAAGACATCCTCGGTGATCGGCTCCTCTGATGGTGAGAACTGAGTTCATATTGACAAAACTAGCGCAATGGCTTCTGCAGGAGAATCCACAGCATCTTCTTCCCCCAACTTCTCCTTTTATGCTGTCGGCAACAACCCTCAGGCGGGGCCTCTACGCTCGGCATCACGCAGATTCAGTACAGCTGGGTGTCACAAGTTGACCATTGGTTAATCCCCCTTCTTTTTGTGTTACTGGAGATTTACCCAGAGCAGTCCTTCTTTATTCCTTATTTTGAGACAAGGTCTAGCTAAATTGCTAGGTTTCCCAGGCTGGACTTAAATTTGTGATCTCCTTCTTCAGCCTACCAGAGATCTGGCACTACAGACTATACCACCCTGCCAAGCTTGGCTCCTTTTAGTGAAGTACTACATTTAGAAACCAGGATTCACTGTTTTTTTTGTTGTTGTTTGTTTTGTCTTTTTGAGACAGGGTCTCACTATGCAGTTCAGGCTGGCCTTGAGTTCGCTTTTGTAGCCCAGGCTGCTCTCAAACTTGCACTGATCCTCCTGCCTCAGCCTCCCAAGTGCTAGGATTACAGGGGTACGCCACCACGCCAGGTCCCAGGATTCGCTGTTGATTGTAACCTTTTTAAGTGCACAGAACTATACAGAGGTATGTATGTGAACACATCACCACAGATTCATTTCACATTTATGCTTTTCTATAGCTGTTATACACATATGTGTCTCATTTATTTGCTTATTTATTGAGAACTACGATTTCATACTGATGCTTCCAGTTCCAGCCCAGGGCAGGTTTTATTCTAATTTTAATCTCCTCTCATTTTTATTTTACTTTCTAATGTGAGGTCTCATTGAATTGTCCAGGCTGATCATAACTCCTAGGTTCAAGCTGTCCTCCTGCCTTAACTTCCCGATAGCAGGCACCACTGTGGTCTGCTCTCTGACTGCAGCTCTGCTCTCTGCTCACTGGCCATTTCTTCCTCTTCTTCACACCAATCTTTGTGTTCATTGCTGTTAGCACACTTAGATGTCCTTGGAGATTCCCTTCTTGCTCTGCTTGAACTCCAACCCCCATACCAGGCATTTTTCCGTGCTGATGGCCCCTTTGCCCCAGTTGGCCCTGACACCCTACCCTAGACTTCCCCCAGGGTGTGCTTCCCCTTCCTGGTCAGCCTTGGACACCAGGGCCAGCCCCTGCCCCCTCACACTCGCCTGTCTTTGCAAGGGCCTGGCCTAATGACTTCTACACTTGATTATTCATGAAGGAAGAGGAAGGGGGCGGGGAGTGTGTCTTCTGGTTAGTGTTAAGCACTTCTAGCTCATTTATGTTTGGTCACTCAAAAACGGATAGTTATTTTTACACCCTGTCAGCTTTAAACTGTATGATGTCCTTAAGCTTTGCCTCCAGGATAAGACCAGGTCTGTGCTGAGAACAGAGGCCTTAAGCGCCTCCTTTCTGTGTGCTCTCCTCGTGCTTCCTTCCCTTTGTCTAGAACTAGAAGGCAGCAAGGCCCTCCGCATCCTCCAGGGCCTCCAGCTGGAAATGTGGGCTGTGGGAAGGAGAACAGCTCTGCCTTGCCTGATAGTCAGCCCAGGGTCTGCCGCCCTATCAGGTCTCTGCACTCAGACACCCCAAGGAGGGTGGGGGGCAGGAGTTATGCACGGGGTGGAGGCCTTGCACCAAGCTCACTTCCAGCCCTTCAGGAAAGTAAAGCGCTTAGCCCAGAACAAAGAGCCAGACTCAGGCTTTGATTTGTGAGGGAAATGATGTTAAAAGTATAGTCAGGAACAGTGAGTGAGTAAGAGAAATAGCAGGGTGACACACCTTGCTGAGACCACAGTCACTGGAGTGCCTTGGGTAATTGCGCAACAGGTAGTGTCTGCCGGGAGCTGCTCCTGTCTCCTGGACTGGAAATAAGGGTAATTAAGAACATTCTTTCCACCTCTGCTTTCCTTCGAGCTCTGTTCTACTGACTTTTCTTAAGACAGTGTATTCATAGGAATGGGAGAGTTGAAGACACATAGAGCAGGAAAGAGTAAATTTACTTATGTTACACTGCATGTGAGAACTGAATTCTGGTAAAAACAAAACCAAAACCAGACCAAAACAAAACAAAACAAAAAAATCCCACCAGCATTTGTATTCCCCTACGTGCTTCTCATGAAAGCATTTACGTTGACATTGCGCCATCTGCTGGCGCCTGGGATCGCAGGAACTGCGTCGGCCTGCCAGGGTATTTCAGTTTCTGCGCTGGCGTTCATTTTGCTCCTTCTGAGCATGTCTGTTGTAGGCCATCCTTCCATAGTGTTAGAAGCACAAGAAAGGCCGGCCAAATAGCTCAGCGGATTAAAGTGCCTGCAAGCAGGCGCAGAGGCCAGGGATTCAATCCCCAGCCAGGCCTGCCATGTCAGCCCCACCCCTGGGGCGTGCTGAGATGGTGATTTACACTGGGTGGGGTGGGGCATACCTGTAATCCCAGCTGTAAACAGGGAGGCTGTAAACAGGTGGATCACTACAAGTCTGATCTAGTAGTGAGACCTTGAATACCCAGTAGACCCTTCTCTAAAATACAAAAAAAAAAGCACAAGAAAACACCACCTCCATGCTGTCCAGTGTGGTGGCTCTTAAATTTGGCACAAGTCGGAATCATGTCAGAAGAATCAGGCCCCCAGATGACTGTGCAAGTGTTCCAGGATGATGGGTCTCACCTAGCCCATAGGAACTTTACATTAAGGAAACTTTCCAGGTGATTCTGAAACAGGAACCTTATGGATCACATTTTCTCAAAAAACTAAAGACAGAAGCCGAGACAGTGGGATCCGTCACCACAGCATAGTCTGGTAAGTGCCACAAAGCAAGGACAGGATGTGCCACAGACCCAGAGAGGGGACCTCTAATCACACCAAGGGGAAAAAAAAAGTAGAGAAAACTTTCCAGAAGGAAGAGTCTAGACAAAAGTTGACGTGAGCTGGTAGTGTAGCTCAGTGGTAGAGCACTTGGCTAGCCTGCCCCTGGCCCTGGGTTCAACAGGGAAATAGGCAGAAGTAGAGTATGGAGCCTCAGGAGACCCCTAAGGCACTTATATGAGGTTCTAGAACCACAGGGAAGCAGGGATAGCTCAGGGAACATGGACACCTGGTACACAGGACGAAGACTTTACCTGCATTTCAGGAAGATCCCTCTGGCAACGATGTCAACAGAAGATCCTTTGGGAAGGAAGTGGCAGAGCTGCCCATGCAGCAAGGGTAGAAAACAGAGGGGAGCACAGCTCTGCAGAATTAAGGAAGCACAGACGATAGAACCCCAGGACAGGTGCCCGGGCCCCGGAGCAAGGCGTAGGAAGCTTGCGAATGACCCTAGCTTTTGGGCTTGGGTACTTGGACACCATTACCAAGATAGCCTCACAGAAACAGGCGCAGGACTGGGTGGAAGTGGTCAGGGAAGAGTGCAAGAGATAGAAAAGAGAAAGAAGGAGTGAAGAGGTCCCTTTATGGTATCTTTTCCACTGCCTTTCTCTGTCCTTCACTGCATGGCCTTAATTGTTTCTTTATCCTGCCATGCTTTGGTTACCTAAGCTGTAATATATAGATTGGAATAGGATCTACCCCATAGGGTTGTTGTTAATGGGAGCAATTCATGAAAGGTGCTTAGAAAGTGCCTAGCATGTTACAAGACTTAATACATGTTAGCTATTGTTTTATTACCTATTATTATAGTAGCACAGCCATTACACCACTGCTTTACTTCCTCTGTACTTGAGACTGTTCTATCCATGGCCCTTGCCCAGCGACTTTTCAGCACTTCCCAGGAGCACAGCTGCAGTGCATTCTTTAGGCTTCTTCTGCTGACTTTGGTCAATGCTATATTAGCCAAGGGCACACAGATGAGGCTCTGAATGGGCGTGGGAACTTCGGCTTACTCTCTTTGGCTGATAAGCATTCACCCACCCCATGCCTTCATTAGCCACTGGTGTTGGAATCATGAAGACCTTGGAGCGGACCTGAGCAGGATCTGCAACCTCAGTCCGGACGTGCAAGCAAGCAAACAGGTTTTCTGGTGAGTGTCACCAGACATGGGTCTTGCCATAGAGCACCACTGCAAGAGCTTCTGATTATACCCTGATGTGGAAAAACATTTCTGGTCAAATTTTTGCACTGATTCAGCTACTCTGTTGTCTCTCAAGTACACTTTCTGCAAGTAAAGGTTGTGTAGGTATTAAGGCTGGGTCTAGATGTTCCCCGAAGACTTAGCACACATAAGTGCAGACTCTGTGGCTGTATTAGGAGGTATGCATGTGGATTAAGGGTGAGATACTGTATTAAGGGTGTGTGGATAATGGAAGCCCCACCAGGGGTAGGGGTGGTCCATAGGTTTACAGCCTAGGTGGAAAATAAAGGGAGGAAAGAAGACAGACAGGCTTGCTGTGGCTACTGGCTGCCTTCTGCTTGCTTGTCGATATTGAAATTGGCATCTCAGGGGCTGGGGAGATAGCTCCGTGGTACAAGAGCCTGCTGGGCAAATGCAATGCTGTGAGTTCCAACTCCAGTCCTGAAAAAAAAGAAAGAAAAAAGGAGTTAGCATCTCAAGAAGAACAACAAACAAAGCCCAGGGACAGTTGTAGTCTGTTACTTGGGAATTCTGGGAAGCTGGGACTAAAGAAGGCACATAACTACTTACCCTTGCTTAGGATGTTAATGGTTGTCTCCTCCCCTGCTAGGCATGTTTTTAATTAGCATTTGTATGAACCTAGTGATAGGGAAAAGGTGGAAGTCAATAGAGAACGAGGTCCTCACATGATCACATTCACTAGACCAAAGTAAAGCTGAGATGCTTGGGGGTTCTGGGCTGACTTGGAGACAAATTTCAGTGAGACCTCTGAGCAAAATTCATTGGGTCTTCTCGTTGTTTCTTTCAGCACCGACTCATAACATACAAGATATAGATAGATAGATAGATAGATAGATAGATAGATAGATAGAGTCCAGCTCAGTCTGCCCTGGGGGTGGGGCTGTCACAGCATGTGGTGCTGGGGATCGAACCACGGTCCCTGTGGTTGCCTAAGCAGGTGCTTTAAGCTGTCACTTTAGCCTGCTGAGCCATCTCACTGGTCCTGGATGTTTCTTTTCTGTGACGCCCCTCTGCCATGGCATTCTGCCACCTGTCTTGGACTGAAGGCTCTATGAACTGTGAATGAAATGAACCTTTCCTTCTTTAACTCAGGGTAGCTGGTATTACGTCTCATCTTGGCAACAAAAAAGTAACTCAGACACTCGGTAGTCTACATTGTCCACAGTACGAGGTCTTCTTGGCATGTGTTTAGAAATGTCATGCGGCTCCATTCAAGCCATGGAGTCATCGATGGGTAGATGAATGAAGGAACTATGGTGTATACACAGAGACAATGCCGTGCCACAATAGGGACACAGGATTTATGTGCGGACCTTATATGCAATAAGCCAGACACAGAAAGATCAACACTGCATCATCTCCTTTATGTGCACAGAGTCTTAAAAAGACTCACATCAGCAGAGAGCACAGTGGTGGTGGCCAGGGTAGGGAGTGGAGGAAGGAATGGGCATGATGGTGGTCAAGCAATGCAAAATCTCATCTGTGATGTCAGCACTCCGGGAGGCTGAGGAAGGGAGGACTGTGAGTTAGAGCCCAGCCTCGGTGACACAGCAAGACCCTGTCTCAAAAAATAAAAGACTTGGGGATGTAGCTCAGTACAAAGGCCTTGAGCTCAATTCCCAACAATGCGCATGCATGCGCACACACATACATACACACACACTTGCACACACACACGTGCACATTCAGTTACAGTGCTGGGAGTGTAGATTAGGAGTAAAGAAAAAACTTACCCAGCATGTGTGAGGTCCTGGCTTTGATCCTGAACATCCTCAGAAAAGAAAAAAGAAAAAAAGACAGAAGGATTAAGTTTAGGAGATCTCTTGTCCAACATAGTAATTTGTGAGCTCTATAATTACTAAAATAATACATGTTAGCCAAATACATGCCTGAAATCCTAACCCTCAGGAGGTTAAGGCAGGATGATCACTGTGAGTTCAAGACCAGGCTGAATCACATTAGAAGAAGAAGAAGAATAGATTTTAAGTGTTCTCACAACAAACCAGAGGTGGGGGAGGAGAATATGAGGGCCAGGGAGATAGTTCAGCAGTACAAGCACCTGTCTGGAAAATGCAAGGTCCTGAGTTCAATCCCTGGTACCAAAAAAAAAAAAAAAAAAAAAAAAAAAAAAAAAAAAAAAAAAAAAAAAAAAAAAAGAAAGAAAGAAAAAAGAAAGACCAGCCAGATAGCTCAGCAGACTAAAACACCTGCTTGAGCAGAGTACAGCAGCCAGGGTTCAATCCCCGGCCTGCTTTGCCAGTCCTGTACCCAGGGTATGCTGAGACTTTAATTGAGACTGGGTATGGTGGTACACACTTGTAATCCCAGAACTTGGGAGGCTGAAAACAGGAGGATCACTATAAGCCCATCTACATAATGAGATCCTGTAGACCTTGTACTAAATACATTAAAAGAAAAAAAAAAAAAAAAGATGTGTGTGTAGTATGTGAGTTAATGAGGTAGGTGAGGTAATGTCTATATTAATTGCTTGATTTACTAGTCATTCCACAATGAATCCATATGTAAAAGTACCATAAATATATGCACCTTTTATTTTTATTTATGCATTTGGTCCAGGGTCTCATTAAACAGCTTGGACTCCTAGACTGGGTGGCTGGCTCAGCATATGTGTGTGTGTGTGTGGTGGGGGGATGCCAGGGATGGAATCCAGATATCCAGATCCCTGAGCTTGCCTAAGCGGGCGCTTAGTCCACTGAGCTATCTCACCGGCCCTGTATGTACATCTTTTAGCAAAGTAAATTCAAAAGTAAGGGTTCAGTTTCAGATTTTTCTAATTTGTAGCCATTGAGATTACTTTGGAGGTCTTTTGTGTTTGAGACAGGGCCTCCTCGCTATGCAGTTCAGGCTGGCCTTGAGCTCAGTTTGTGGCCCAGTACAAGTGAATTATGAGACTAAGATAAAACTGCAAAAGAGGTTTCTCTGGAAGGTCCCTGTATGCACAATTTTGTACAAGGTCTATGTAAAAAGCATCAGGTTCTCAGGCCAGGTGTGGTGGCACACACCTGTAATCCCAACACTCAGGAGGCCGAGGCAAGAGAATTCTCAAGGGTTTGAGCTCTACAGTGAAATCAAGGCCAGCCTAAACTGCATAACAAGGCCCTGCCTCCAAAAAAGAGAAATAAATAATTCAGGATCTCATATTCAAATGTACAGGCCTAGGCTGGCCTTGAACTTGCAATGATCCTCCTGCCTCTGGTTCCTGGGTGCTCGGATTACATGTGCAGACCACCACGTCCAGCTTGGATGTCTTTATGTCCCTGGAAAGAAAAACACAGAGCAAGAACGACGCAGGTGCCCAACCCGCATCTGCTTGTGCCCTTCCTTCCTCCTGACTAAGCTCAACTCACGGTCCTGACCACAGAACGACCCCGCAAAGCAAAATTTAATCCAGCGTTTGCCACCTAGGCTCAGCTTCACTGTGGCTTCCAAGCCTTCCAAGAGGAACCACTTCACCCAGTTTCTTGTGCATGTTGGGCACCGCAGTGAGTCCTCCTTCTCCCTTACAGGGTCTTTTCTGCTCCTCTCTCAGCTGTGTTTGAAAACCCTGTTTCATTCAGGACTGCAGAGCGGAAAGAGCACTAGCTGAGGAAACAGAAAACTAGCCAGGGGCCCAACGGTCTGACGTTGCAGCTGGCAGCCTCTCCACTTTCTATCTACAAAATGGGGATTGAAGGGTATGTTCTGCCAAACTTAAGGATAACATAACAGAAATGCTCAAAACTATAAAATGAAATGTAAACAATAAACCCTATATCCCAGAGCTTTATTGGTGGGTGACTGGAGCAAGAGAAACAGCACAGGAAGGCCCTTCAGCTCAGAAACCTCTGCCTACCACCAAGGGCGAAGAGCTGAGCCTGTAGACAGGTTCCAGGACTTCCTGACCCCCGGCATGTCAGTGCTTTGTGATGCGTCCCAGTTTGGTTTCATCATGTTCTCTCAATGTGGGATGATGGGAGCTTCAGACATGTCAGAATTCTCAGCGCTGAGGTAAGTTTTGTTTATCGTAATGAAGAGCTCTTTTAATTACTGTGCGCCACACCTGCAGAAAACTCCAAGTGAGAGAACACATTAGATCTGTGTTTTGTTTGCAGGCTGGCTTGTCAGTTGCTGCTTCTTTAGAACTAATTTTTTATGTACTTATTCATATTCTCAGTGCCAGTGAATTATGAGACCAAGATAAAACTCCAGAAAAGGTTTCTCTGGAAGATTCCTCCATGGACAATTTTGTACAAGTTTTATTTAAAAAGCATCGGGTTTTCAGGCCAGGTGTGGTGACACATGCCTATAATGCAGTACTCAGGAGACTGAGGCAAGAGAATTCTCGAGAGTTTGAGCTCTACAGTGAAATCAAGGCCAGCCTAAACTGCATAACAAGGCCCTGTCTCAAAAAAAGAGAAATAAATAATTCAGGATCTCAAATTCAAGCCTGCAGGTCCAGTTGTTGTGGCAAAGGCTCGTAGTCACAGTGCTCTAAAAGGTGAAGGAGGAGGATTGCCTCAACTTTGAAGCCGCCAGAACGACACGGTGTTATGGTCTGTGTCTAGTTGACCCCCAAAGCCTCATACAGCTATGGAGTGGACTTCCAGAGTTTGTGATCAACTCATGATCTACTTGGATTGTGGGTGTGAGTATGGCACCCAGCCTGGCCTGGACAGCCGGAATATAACCTAAGGGAGACAGGCTTGGTCTCTGCAGCCATTGTTGCTACTGCTTCTCCATTTTGCTATTGTTCTTTGCCACTGCCATGAAAGGTTGCCCTCTGCCTTGGAGCCAGCCGAATATGGCCTCAATCTCCAGTAGCTGTAAGCTAAATAGAGCTTTCCTCCCTTCATTTTGGGTGTCGAGTATTAGTCTCAGCAATGAGAGAAGAGTAACTAAGACACACAGGAAGACTCTATCTCAAAAAAATATAACCAAGGGGGAAAAAAAAAGTTCAAGTCCAACTAGAATAACTTAATTTAGTGAGACTATCTCAGAATTAAGGAGTTGGGGGGTTATTGCTCAGTGCAAAAGTTCTGGGTTCAATTTCCAATACTAAAAAGAAAAAACCTTAAAAAGAACATCAAGGACTAGGAACTAGGAACCAAATTCTTCTGGATGCCTTTCTCCTACCCACATCCCGATTTCTGGGCCCCAAGACATCGGCTAGTGTTATCCAGAAGCCTCCTTCTCAAACAGCAGCTTGCCAGTGCTTGCACAGGGAACTGGGAGAGAAAATGGCTCTGCAGAGCAAGCTTGGGCCAGGTAAGGAGAGAAAGAGGGCCAGAGCGAAGCACGTGGGAAGGGTACACGCTCTCAAGAGATTAAAAGTCCACGCTGCTGCTTTCCATGGAAGATCCCAAAGCTCCATTAAAAACCCACTAGATTTCATTAGCAAATTCAGTAGCATAGCTGGATACAAAATCAACACCCTAGCCTTCTTACGCACAAACAAACTCACTGAGAGAGAAACTAGGTAATATCTTTTACAATAGCATCCCCAAAATAAAATACCTAGGAATCCATCTAATAAGGAATGTGAAAGACCTCTACATTTAGAACTGCGTACTCTGAAAAAGGAGACTGAAGCAGCTGTCAGAAAACGAAAAGCCATCCCTTGTCTTGGGTAGGAAGAACCAGTGCAGTGAAAATGGCCATACTTCCAAAGCTGTTATACACATTTAATGCAATTTTGATCAAAAGTCCAGCAGCATACACCACAGAATCAGATAAAACAATCCTAAAATTCACTGGGAACAAGAAGAAACCTAGAATAGCAAAGGCAATGCTGGGCAACAGAGGCAAGACAGAGGGCATCAGAATTCCTGAGTTGGAATTGCACTGTAGTTCCTGTAATAGAGCTGGCCAGATAGCTCAGCGGATTAAAGCACCTGCTTAGGCAGATCCCTGGTGCACTGTGCCAGCTGTGCCCCCAGGGTGCTCTGAGACAGTGACTGAGACTGGGCGTGGTGGCATATACCTGTCATCCCTGCACTTGGGAGGCTGAGGCAGGAGGATCAGTGCGAGTTTGACACCAGTCTGGGCTACGAAAGCGAGCGCAAGGTCAGTCTGAAGTTCATAGTGAGACCCTGTCTCAAAAAGACTAAAATAAAATAAAATAAAATATAATGAAGTAAGCCTACAAAGCGAGACTCTGATTTTTTTTGAGACAGGATCTTGCTATGTATACTGGCCTTGTACTCAGTATGTAGCCCAGGCTGGCGTGGAACCCACAGTGATCCTCTTACCTCAGCCTCCTGCCAAGTGCTGGGATTGCAGGCATGCCCCACCAAGCCTGCTTTAGGTGATAAATCTTAATGCACTAGCATATTTGCCTTTTAATAACAACCTTTAATATCTTAAGGCAAAGACGGGGGAAATAAAGAGAAGAATTTCAATTCCATTGCACATAATTGCACAATTTGTCTAATGAGATTTGTAATTACAGGCAGGACTGTACCCTCGCATTCTGCCAAGTCGCCCACGTGACGAGGAGCTGGGCGGGGCCTGGTCGCCCTGTTGCTGCTGACGGAGGGAAAGCTCGGACGGTGCCATTCTTGCCCGTTCTGTGAGTCAGGAGCAAGTGAGAATCAGCTTTTCTTATTTGCGTTTCGTGTCTTTGCCCGCTCATTCTGCCGTGAGAGAATATTTGATAGGATAAAAACTGCAGAAATGGACTACAGAGCGACGCTGCTGTTGAAAAGCAGCCTCAGCAGACTCACATTCCTCTTCACTTCTCGCCCTCTTTTTCCTAGGACTCATTTCTTCCATGAAAAATAGTAAGAATGAAAAGCAGGACTGGGAAGATAGCTCAATAGAATAAGTGCTTGCCTGGCAAGTGCAAGGACCTGAGTTCAATTCCCAGTTCTGGCAAAATAAAATAAAAAATAACTAATTAATGAACTAAATAAAGAAAGAATCAAAAGCAGGCAATGACAAAGGCGAGAACCAGCCAAGGGGAAGGAGCACCCAGAACATGCCTGGCACTTCCTATATGCAATCTCATCTCCATCACCCAACAATCCCATAAGGCAAGCCCTACTTGCTTCCCTTCCATAAATATTTGGTGGGAAGCTGAATAGTTAAGTACTTTCCTCAAGATCTTGCAGCCCTTAAGAGTAAAACATCCAAGGTGCAGCCAGATAGCTCAACAGACTAAAGCACCTACTTAAACAGGCATAGGAACCAAGGTTTGACCCTGAGGACCTTATACTAAATATATTTTTTAAAAAGAGTAAAACATCCTGTGTTCTATAAATTCCTTTGGATGTCAAGGCAGTTATCCTTATGCATGAGGTCCTGGATCAAGGGTTAGGGTCAGGATGACAACAAAATGAAATAAATTGGGTTTTTCCACAGTGAGTTTGCCGAGAGAGCACAGGTAGAGTGAAAACCACCATTAAATCAAAGCCACCATGGGAAAGGAAAAGACTCACATTAATACCATTGTCATTGGATACATGGATCCTGGCCATCTGATCTACAAATGCAGTGGCATTGACAAAGACCCATTGAAAAATTTCAGCAAGAGGCTTCTGAGATGGGGAAGGGTTCCTTCAAGTGAGTGTGGTATCACCACTGACATCTCCCTGTGGAAGTTTGAGACCAGCAAGTATGATGTGAGCACCAGTGATGCCCCTGGACACAGAGACTTCATCAAAAATATGATTACAGGCACATCTCAGGCTGACTGTGCTGTCCTGATTGGGGCTATTGGTGATGGTGAGTTCGAAACTGGTATCTCCAAGAATGGGCAGACCTGTGAGCATGCCCTTCTGGTTTACACACTTGGTGTGTAACAACTAATTGTCAGTGTTAACAAAACGGATTCCACGGGGTCACCTTACAGCCAGAGGAGATACGAGGAATGTGTAGGGAAGTCAGCACCTACATTAAGAAAATTGGCTACAACCCTGAGACTGTAGCTTTTGTGCCAATTTCTGATTGGAATGGTGACAATGTGCTGGAGCCAAGCGCTAACATCCCTTGGTTCAAAGGATGGAAGGTCACCTGTAAAGATGGCAATGCCAGTGGAGCCACCCTACTTGAAGCTGTGGATTGCATCCTTCCACCCCTCACCCAACTGACAAGCCTTTGCAGCTGCCCCTCCAGGATGTTGACAAAATTGGTGGCATTGGCACTGTCCCTGTGGGCTGAGTGGAGACTGGCGTTCTCAAACCTGGCATGGCGGTCAACTTTGCTCCAGTCAACGTCACAACTGAAGTGAAGTCTGTTGAAATGAAGCTTTGAGTGAAGCTCTTCCTGGGGTCAGTGTGGACTTCAGCGTCAAGAAGGTGTGTGTGTCAAAGATGTCCTCTGTGGCAATGTTGCCAGTGACAGTAAAAATGACCCACCAATGGAAGCAGCTGGTTTCACTGCTCAGGTGATTATCCTGAACCATCCTGGCCAGATCAGTGCTAGCTATGCCCCTGTCCTGGATTATCACACAGTTCACATTGCTTGTAAGTTTGCTGAGCTGAAAGAAAAGATTGATCGCTGGTCTGGTAAGAAGCTGAAGGATGGGCCCAAGTTTTTGAAATCTGGCGATGCTGCCATTGTTGACATGGTTCCAGGCAAGCCCATGTGTGTGGAGAGCTTCTCTGACTACCGACCCGCCTCTGGGTCATTTCACTGTTCCTGATATGAGACAGATAATTGCTGTGGGCATCATCAAAGCTGTGGATAAGAAGGCTGCTGGAGCTGGCAAGGTCACCAAGTCTTCCCAGAAAGATCAGAAGGCTAAATGAATGTTGTCCCTAACAACTTCCATCCCAGTCTTAATCAGTGGCAGAAGACTGGTCTCAGAACTATTTCTCCTCATTGGCCATTTAAGTTTAATAGTGTAAGATTGGTTAATGATAACAATGCATCATAAAACCTTCAGAAGGAAAGGAGAAGGTTTGTGGACCATCTTTTTGGTGTGGCAGTTTTTAAGTTATTAGTTTTTAAGATCAATACTTAAAAAAAAACAACTTGACCAAAAATTTGTCACAGAATTTTAAGACCCATTAAAACAAAGTTTTTTTTTGTTTTTTTTTTGTTTTCTTCGAGGAAATGGAGATCAAACTCATAACCTTACACTTGCCAGGCAGACACTTGTGCTCCTAAGCTATCTCCCCAACCCATAAAACAAAGTTTAATGAGAATAAATAAATAAATTGGTACCAGAGAAGAGGACAGTTGCTTTAATAAGGACCACGGAGTGTGGAAGTAGCTCTGGAACCAGTAGTGGGTGAAGGTGGTGACAGTGAACGCTAGAAAAATTCCGTCTTGCTGGATGTGGTGGTACACATCTGTAATCCCAGCACTCTGGAGGCAGGAGGGTCATTGGGAGGTCAAGGCCAGCCTGGGCTATACACTGAGCTAAAGGCCAGCCTGAGCTGCATACCCAGAGCCTGCCTCAAAAAGGAGGGGCCTAGTGGCGAGGAGGAGAATTCTGTCATATAGTGAATGGGTCAGTAAGGGGACTTTGATGGGGGCTAGGAAGAGGAGAGCTGTAGAAATTTTAATTTTTCTCAGAAATTACTGAAGAAATTATAACCAGAATACTGATACAAATATAGACCTTAAAGACTTCAAAAGTGTGTGTGTGTGTGTGTGTATGTGTGTGTGTGTGTGTGTGTTTTTAACATATTTACTACAGGGTCTCACTACACAGATCGGACTCATAGTGATCCTCCTGCTTTCAGCCTCCCTAGTGCTGGAATTATAGATGCATGCCAAAATGCCCAGTCTCAGTCTCAATCGTTGTCTCAGGGCACCCCAGGATGGGGCTGGCATGGCCTAAGCAGGCACTTTAATCCACTGAGCTATCTGGCCAGCCCAAAAACTCTTTTTAAAAGGAAACAAACCATAAAGATTTACAAAATCCTCTAGCCAGACCATGTAAATAATAATACTAACAAAGCTTAGAAAGAAATAAAATGTATATATTTAGGAGAAACCAAACAAAACAAGGCTGTGGCCAAAGTCTGCTATGGCTAGAGAGAAGCTGGTGCTCTGGTCTGTCTCACTTCTGATGGTAGAAATCCTGTGGCTTTTACTAAAGACGCCAGGTGCTGTTCATGAAGACGGTGACAGACGACGTTCAGACATTCACATTGCCGGTGTCTCCCACCGCAGGTCCAAGGCACTGAGTTCTGGTTCTCTGGCCAGGCTGCTTCGTGACTCTGTTCCCAGCATTCCTGCACAGAGCTCTTCTGCCACCACAGCTGTGGCTCCTAGGACCCTGGGTACACCCAGGCCACTGCTCTGGGGATTCAAGTGGGCAGCTTCTGCAGCATCTGCCTGGTGCAAACTCAGCAACCTCCTGGCAAGCAACAGCTACAGAGGCTCAGCATCTTCTGCCGAGAACCTGTGCGAGATGGTGAACAGGTTTGGGGTTCAGACCAAGACATCACAGAGGCAGCACCCCTGCCCAGTGACTTCAGAAGGAGTCTCAGTGGAGGATAGGAGCCGGGTCACGCTCGAAATCCAATGACTGTAGAGTACCATTGTACAGTACCTATTAGGAAGGTCACAGACTCCCGATGCCAGCCATGAGGATCGCACAGACTATGCCTGGCAGGACCAAGACTGTGGGGCATGCTGCCAGGAGCCATAGTGGTCCGAGCCTCGCTCTGGTGTGTCTTGATGTAGGATGTGTAGTAACTTGTTCTTAGGCCTTTAGATCTTCTATTGTTTGCCCTGTTAGGTTTGAGATCTATTTAGGTTTTGTTTTTTGTTTGTTTGAGACAAAAATCTCACTGTGTATTTCAAGCTGGCCCTGAACTCACTAGGTAGCTAGCCCAGGCTGGCCTTGAACTCTTTTTTTTTTTTTTTTCTTTTTGAGACAGGGTCTCACTATGCAGTTCAGGCTGGCTTTGAGCTCACTTTTGTAGCCCAGGCTGGTCTCGAACTCGCAGCAATCCTCCTGCCTCAGCCTCCCAAGTGCTGGGATTACAGGCGTGAGCCACCACGCCCAGCTGGCCTTGAACTCTTGATGATCCTCTTGCCTCAGCCTCCTGAATGCTGGGATTATATGTGTGTGCCACCATGCCCAGCTATTGGGCTTTTTTGTTGTTGTTGTTGTTTTTCACTGTCTTGTTTTGAAATGGGAATACTGTATCTATCCTAGGCCTTTCTGTCACTATAGTTTGAAGGCTGGGACACTTAATTTCACAGGCTCACAGTGAGGATTTTTTTTTTTTTTTAATGAATTTAGGACAGGGTCTACAGGGTCTCACTCTGTAGACTGGACTCAGAGTGATTCTCCTGTTTTCAGCCTCCCAAGAGCTGGGATTACATGCATGCTCCATGATGCCTACTCTTTCTCTGGCCTTTTTTTTTTTTTTTAATTTAGGGAGAAAATTGGTGCCGAAATGTTAAAATTCTTCAGGCCTAGTGGGGTAGGGTGAAAGTGTTTTATAAGTAAGAGAGGTGTCAGTTTGCAGGCACCAGGAGTGGGGTGCTGAATTTTGAATGACTTTCCCCTCCAAACTCAGGGTGAAATTTAATTGCCATTGTGATGGTGTTGGGAGGTGAGACCGCTGGGTAATTCAGCTCCGCTCTCTTGGGTGAGTATAGTACTTTAATAAAGGCTGTTTGGACACGGTTCCTTGCCCTCCCTCCTGTTGCCTTCCACCATCCTATGACATCATTGCTGTTTATTTTTTTTAGGGCTTTTTCCAGATGTTCTTGGATACACGTTCTTCCAGATGAACAGTGTGACACAATTGTCTTAGCTCCTTGTCTCCCTCTTCTGTTGCTTTTGCAAAATGTTAACATATTTGGCCTTGGAATTAAGAAGGCCAGCCCTTCTCACCCTTAAATGTTTTTTGCTCTTTTAAAAATATTATGGCTGGCTCAGCCTGCCCTGGAGGTGGGGCTGGCGTAGTATGTGGTGCTGGGGATCCAACTGTGGTCCTTGCAGTTGCCTAAGCTTTCCGAAGCAGGTGCTTTAGACCGCTGAGCCATCTCGCTGGCCCTCACCCTTACATGTTGAAGGGACTTGGAACTCAGATTTCAGAAGTCTTCTCCACTCTACTTAAACTCACTTGCTAGTGAATTTCATAAATTCAAACTATTTTATGCACTTAAGTGTGCTGATAACTCACAAGTTTATAGCTCTACCATGTGTTCAAAATTTGTATACCTACCTGCATCCTTACCAACTCTGTTGATGTCCAACAGACATCCGAAGCTCAGCTTATCTAAAAATAGCTCTAATATTCTTCCCCAAATATATTTCTCTTACAATCTTCCCATCATCAGTTAGTGACAATTCTATTGTTTCAGTAGTTTAAGGAAAAACTCTTTCTCCAACCTAACCCATCAGGGACACTTGTTGAGCCTACCTTCATTTTTATTTTTTCTTTTTAGACACCAGGGATCAAATTCAGAACCTTACACTTGCAAGGCAGGCACGTATGCCACTGAGCTGTCTCCCCAGCCCTGTTGAGTCTACATTCAAATATATATTCAGAAAAAGAGCATCTGCCTAGGACAAGTATCAGAGTCTGAGTACAAGGAGAAAGACATGCCCATGTCAGGGCAATGTGACAAGGCATAGTGTTTTGGAGCCCAAGATGTACAAGTGGGTAAGTAGCCTAGCCTGTGCCATCAGAACCGCAGTGGGAGAGGATGGCCATTCAGGGAGTGGCCCCACAGAGTGTCACAGCCTAGCAAGGCAAGGAGCACACCCATATGTCAGGTGGGGTTAAAGGCCCAGCATGGGGTCTTAGAACCCAAGCTGAGTGAAAAAATGTCTACCCAGAGAACAAGTAGATAGTGGTGGTGGAGGGTTGGTCATACACAAAGTGATTAGCGTATAAGTGGCTACCCGAGGGACATCAGGGCCAAGGTCTGGCACAGACACTAACTCAGAATCCTGCTCTGTGTTAGAGGTTGAGATAAAAGGAATGTCCAGGCTCAGGGTCTGAGGAAACATTATGACTAGGACTGAGGTGAGGTGAGGCCGAGAGATCAGAAAAACAGCTTGGATGGGAGGGAGTGAAAATAAAGCCTTTAGGGCCAGCCAGATAGTTCAGAGGATTAAAGCACTTGCTTAGGCAGGCTCAGGGACTGGCTTTGATCCCCGGTGTGCTGTGCTGGCCCCACCCCTGGGGCGCACTGAGACAGCCACTGAGACTGGGAATGGTGGTATATGACTGTAATCCCAGTGCTTGGGAGGCTGAAAACAGGAGGATCACTACTAGTTCAATCTGTGTAGTGAGACCCTGTAGACTCTATACTAAATATAATTCAAAAAGAAAGAAAGAAAAGAAAAGAAAGCCTGGAGTGCTAGATCAGAATTGAAGATATCAAAATGAACTCATGGTTTTCAGTGATGCATAGGGATGGAAATAAATATAACAAGTATATGTAATTTTCATATATGTATATATATTTACATATTTCCATGTGCTTCTCACGTGTATGAATCTGTTTTCCTCTTTTTTTTTTTTTTGTATTTTAGGGGAGGGTGTTCAGGGTCTCACTACTAGATTGGACTCATAGTGATCCGCCTGTTTGTAGCTTCCTAAGAGCTGGGATGATCGTCATGTATCACCATTCCCACCACGCCCAGTCTCGATCGCCAGCTCAGCACACCCTAGGAGCAGGGCCAGCATAGCAGGCCCAGGGATCAAATCCTAGCCCCTGTGCCTGCTTACAGGTGCTTTAATCCGCTGAATGATTTGGCTGGCCCTGGATCTTCTTATTATGCCGGAGAAGTGAAGTACATAAAGCATAGCAGGGCATGTCAGAAGGCTGCAGAAGTAACTTGAAGGAGATTTGATTCACCAAGAATGAAATGAACTCAACATCAAAGTACGGATGACTGGGAGGCTGAGACAGGAGGATCCTTGACAGTTCAGGACCAACCTGGGCTACAAAGTGAGCTCAAGGGCAGGCTGAGCTGCATAGTGGGACCCTATCTCAAAAAGGCAAAACAAGGAAAAGATATAATAAAGTATGGATGACCATGGATTGTAATACATTTCATAAGATAAGCATCGTATAACTAAATATAAGTGAATCAATTCAATGTTTGATGAAGGCTGAGGTATTTAAAAAGCCCTAGATTATCTTACCACAGAATAATTATGAATTCCAGCTAGAAGACAATTTACAATTGGAAAAACCTGGCAGACATCATTTTGACCAGATGATCAAAGTTAACCTCATCGATAAATTCAAAATACCGAAATCATGTGCCACCTGTTGGAATGCAGCAAGAACAAAGCACCAGTTCTGTGGCATTCCCACCAAGTACACATAAGCTCAACATAGCCACTAGGAAATGACAGGTGGCTCAAATGGAGGGTGTCCTATGAGATGACTTTGCCACAATGTTAGTCATGAGTGTCAAGGTCATGAAAGTCAAGAAAGATTGGAGAACTGTTCTATACTGAAAGAGAATGAGAACATGGCTACTAAATGATGCAGGGTGTAGGGGTTTTTTTTGTTTCATTTTGTTTTGTTTTTTATGGCAGACTCAGCCTGCCCTGAGGGTGGGGCTGGCACAGCATGTGGTGCTGGAAATTGTACCGCGGTCCCTGCAGTTGTCTAAGCTTGCCTAAGCAGGTGCTTTAGACCAATGAGCCATCTTGCCCGCCCAAAAGTAACTTAGTTTCTTTCTTTCTTTTGCAAGGTGTAGTTTTGAAAAAAAAAAAAAAATCACACAACCAAATGCAATGCGTGATTCATAGCTTCTGTTGTAGAAGATTTGAACAGGACATTTGGGAAAAATAAGAGCTGAGATGAAGTGAGTGGTAGTCATGTTATTTTCTGATTTTGAAAGCAATAGGGTACTTATGCAAAACTGTCATTGTAGGAAAAGCACATTAAAGCCGGGCGAGGTGGCGCATGCCTGTAATCCCAGCACTCGGGAGGCTGAGGCAGGAGGATCGGTGTGAGTTTGAGACCAGCCTGGGCTACAAAAGTGAGCTCAAGGCCAGCCTCAACTGCATAGTGAGACCCTGTCTCCAAAAGACAAAAGACAAAAAAAAAAAAAAAAAAAAAAAAAAAAAAAAAAAAAAAAAAAAAAAAAAAAAAGTACATTAAATAAAGTGTTCAAGAGTGACGGGGCCAGGGAGATAGCTCAGTGGTCTAAAGCTCCTGCTTAGGCAAGCTTAGGCAACCACAGGGACCATAGTTCAATCCTAGGCACCACATGCTCTGCCAGCCTCACTCCCAGGGCAGACTGAGCTGGCCATAACATAAAAAAAGAAATAATAATAATAATAATAGTGCCAGCAGATAGCTGAGTAGAATAAGTGCTTGCCTGGCCAGCGCAGGGTCCTGAGTTCAATCCCTGGTACTACAAAAACAACAGCAACAACAACAAAAAAAAAACAGTGATGGAATATCCCAAGCAGCTCAGAGGAAAAAGATTCTTTGTACTATACATGGTAACTTTTCTGTAGGCTTGAATACAAATATTTTATTCAGTCTCATCCCCTGTACCACTGTCACAAAAATGCAAACCACCATCTTCTTGTTCTTACTTCGTTGCTTAAAACCCTTACATCACTGCTTCTCTCTCCTGGCCTCTGTGAGCAGGAATCTGGGCAGGGCTCACATGCCCGATTCTGGCTGGAGGTGTCCCATGCAAGTACAGGTTGGAGTCAGAACACAGAGGCAGGAAACACTTTATCTTTCATGCAGTCTCGGGGCTTCTTAAGTGGCTTATCCGTGTGGGTTAATTCATGCTTTCCAACAGCATGGCATCCTTGGGGGGTCAGAGCCCATGACAGGCAGGTGCAGGCTTCCAAAAGTGAATGACCTGGTGAACAACTCAAGCTGCACTGAGTTAAGGCATGCAGCCTACGAGAAGTCACACGTCATCATTTCTATCACGCTCCATAGGTCCAATAGTCACAAAAGCAAAGCCAATTTAAAGGTAGGAGCTGGGTGTGGTGTTGCACACCTGTAATCCCAGCGCCCTGGAGGCTGAGGTGAGTTTGATACCAGCCTGGGCTACAAAGCCAGGCAGAACTGCACAGTTAGACCCTGTCTCAAAAAAAAAAAAAAAAAAAAATATATATATATATATATATATATATATATATATATATATATATATATATATATATATATATATGGACAGAATGTGGGACATGGTGGCATGTTTGTAATCCTAGCACTTGAGAGGCTGAGGCAGGATGAGTGTCTTGACTTCAAGACCAACTTGGGCTGCCTAATGAGCTCAAAGCAGCAGCCTTATCTACACTGTGAGACCCTGTCTCAGAAATAAAATAAGGGCTGGGGAGGTAGCTCAGGGCATAAGCACCTGTCTAGCAAGTGCAAGGTCCTGAGTTTGATCCCTGTAACCATAGAAAGAAAGAAAGAAAGAAAGAAAGAAAGAAAGAAAGAAAGAAAGAGACACAGATCCATTTAAGTCACACGTTACAAGAACATGTAGACTGCAAGTTGGTCATATGTTGCAGCCATCTTTAGAAAACAACCTTCCTGGATCATATATATATCATATATCATATATATTTGTATTGTATTTTAGGGAAGGGTCTACAGGGTGTTCAAGGTCTCATTAGTAGATCAGACTTGTAGTGATCTGTTTACAGCCTCCCAAGAGTTGGGATCACAGGCATGCTCCACCACGTCTAGTCTCGTCTTGTCTCAGCATGGGGCTGGGAGCAGGGTCTACAAGGCAGGCCTAGGGATCAAACTTCTGGCCCCTGTGCCTGCTTGCAGGTGCTTTAATCTGCTGAGCTATTTGGCCTACCTCCTTTTTTTATATTTTATTTATCTCCCTAAGTTGCTAAGTGGCCAAGGCTGGGTTTGAACTTGCTGTTTCCCTGCCTGAGCTTCCTAGAGGACTAGAATGGCAGGCATATGCCATCATACCTCGCTCTGAATTTTCCTCTTATCTTCCTTACTTTCTCTGATTCATCAGACTGACTTCTCTGTCCTTAAACATGAAGACATTCCTTCCTTTGGGGCTCTATGTTTGCTTTTCTCATGTTCTCTGCTGCATGTTTCCCCCACATATTTAAATATCTTGCTCCCACATTTCCTTTAGGTCTCAAATTCTCAGCCTACCTTGTAGCCTGGCTAGCACTTTGGGAAATGGATTGTAATGAAGGGGGCCCATGGACAGCTGTGGTCTTTTTCATGAAAATCCTGGAAAGCTGGGACTTCAGGTGGTAGATAGCAGCTTTACCTGTGAACTCTCTATTTGTTGCTTTCTCCCTTGTTTGGAATGCTAATGGTTGACCCGGGTGTGAATAGGGAATAGATGGAAGTTAATAGAGATCGTGGTCATGTTCATGGTCCTCCTTTACTTTAATGATTATGCATGAGATCACACTCACTACCCAAAATAAAGCTGATTTGCTTCGGGGGTCCTTGGCTCATTGAGGGACGAGTCTCAGTGACTCTTCTGAGCTACCTTCATCAAGTCTTCCTGTTGTTCCTTTTGGCACTGACACATAACGTTACACTACCTGGAGGCTTCTCAACAGCCTTCTCCTCACCCTGCCTTTATTTTTTTTATTATTACTTTTAATAAGAAATAACAATGAGAGTTTCACAACATGTTAGTAGGACAGCCACAATAATTAATACAGTGCACATTGTTGTCTTCATAGTACTGTTCCGAGTACAAGATGCAGATGTGATAACTTTACTAAACACTATTCTTGTTTCAGAACTTTTGTTTGTTTATTTATTTTTATGGCCTCCTCAGCCTGCCCTGAGGGCAGGGCTGGTGCAGCATGTGGTGCCGGGGATTGAACCGTGGTCCCTGCAGCCGCCTCTAGGCACTTCCTGCAGCCACCTCTAGGCGCTTTAGACCACTGAGCCATCCCGCAGGGCCTACTAAACACTATTGATACAAATATTTCTTCTCATTGAGCTAACAGAAAGTAGTTGTATACATAGAGCAATATTCCATAATAATAGTGGGTTATTGGCAGAACTGGCAATGTCGGAAGCTGTTGACTTGAATCTTTTACAGCTCAGCCCACTAATCTGGCTTTACTTTTTTATGCTGTATGGTTAAACTTTTCTGCTGGGTGGTTAAGGCCAAGTTAAAGCAAGACCTACATAACAAAACCTATAACTTTGTATCCGACAATGTCAATAAAACCCCCTCAGGATTAACTTTGAAACCATGTACAGCTTTTTGTAGATCTTTTTGTCAGTGTCAGCCATCTGGATGAGTCATGGTCACTGCTTAACCAGTTTGCTCTCTGTGAAAGCCTGAGAGAATGTTTTCTCTCTAGGTCCCTACCCCACCTTTAAACACCTGGCATTTTATATTCATTTACATGTTTGCCTTTTTTCTCTCTGTTTAATATTGACACTGATATCTTTAGCCTATAGCCACACAGGACTTAAGACCTATCAGAGCCATGAGTGGGCTTAGAAGTAGCACCCCTGGGGTTGTGGTTTGAGATGCCAGTAGTTCCAGCCAACACTTTGGTTGCAACAGAGTGAAGCTGAGGCTAAGGTGCCTAGCTGAACCCTGCCTGGATTCCCAGACCCATGAAAAATGTGAGGTAATAAATATTGCTGTTCAATGCCCCTTGAGCTCACTTGCTAAAGTGCAGTAGATAGCTACAACAGAGGCCCCCTGTGTTGGATCATTACAGTAACTGTAGCCAATGCACTATGACTCTCCGTATTCACACATACATGTGGTTCTCTCACACGGTGACTCTAAGAGTTCAGCTCTGTCACTGGTTCTGGCCTGTGGAGCATCACAAAGTGCAAGAAGTCTGTGCACACTGACACACCCCTCTAGGCATCCTGAGACCATGGAATCAGTAGCAACCTAAGATAAAAGACTGTGTGGGGAGAGGCTGGGAGCCCAGGAGAAACCAGCAAGAGAACCAATACCACTATGGCAGAGAACGTATGGTTGCGGGGAGTCAGGAATTGGCTTTCTCCTGGAGTAGGGACCTGCCGTGTCTTTCTTGTCTCTTTACATCCTACAGTCCTAATCTTGGCTTCTCAGATACTGAGCCTTTCTGTTCTCACCCACTTAAGTTCTCATTCACTTAACTTATGGTGTGAACCAGCACATGCACATGTGCACGTATGCACATTTCCTAGGGTCACCATAGCAGAGTAGCATAAAGTGGGAAGCCTAAAACAATAAAAAGTTATTCTCTCACTGTTCCGAAGGGTCCCAGGCAAGGTCAAGCTGCAGGCAGGGTTGAGAGTCTCTGGAGACTCCAGAACAGAGTCACTTTCCCAGTCTGGGCTGCTGGTATTGACCATGGTCTTTGCTATCCTGCAGCTCACAGCCACTTAACTTTAGTCTCCATGTGACCAACATCCATGGCATCCTCCTCTTATGTCTCCACATCATACTGGGCTGAGGCTGAGCCTCCTCCAGAGTGATGCCTATTTAACTAGTTTCCCTCTGTGACAACCCCACTAGCCAATAAGGCTTCATTCTGAGGTACAAGATGGTCCCAAAAGCTCCACACATCTTTTGAGGAGATGTACTTCCACCCATGACTTGGGACTACAGTCCCTGCTCCTCTGCCGTGCATTCTAGAGCTCTTACGTAGTCCAGCTTTTAGTGTGACACTACAGTGATTCTTAGCAGTTAATGACAACGGGGCATTTATTGAATGCTGACCACTGTACACAAAGCACTTATGTGGGCTTGGTCATGTAGAGTCTAGGCAACCCTTGCTAGATTAAGGATTAAATTAGGACCTGTATTGATGTTGAACTCTGTCATTTACCATTGCGAGAAGGTAAATACCTACGTTCAAATACCTGTGGGTGGTGAAATGCCCTGCTAGGCTCAGCTATGCCGAAGAGTTCCTGTTGGACTGCACGCCCTTATTTGTTTTTTTTTTTTTGTCTTTTTGAGACAAGGTCTCACTATGCAGTTGAGGCTGGCCTTGAGCTCACTTTTGTAGCCCAGGCTGGTCTCGAACTCACACCGATCCTCCTGCCTCAGCCTCCCGAGTGCTGGGATTACAGGCGTGCGCCACCACGCCCGGCTTACGCCCTTATTTGTAATCAAGGACCTTTAGCAAACCCAAAGTAGGTTGCCCATGGCAGGCCAGTTGGTGTGACTGCAGGGCCCAGTTCTATGGCTGTCCCACTCCCCTGGAGACAGGACAGTTAAATCCTCAGCTATTCTTCCCTTGAGTATTTTTTTTTCCCTAAGCCAACTTACCTAAGAATTTTTTTTAAATTATTATTATTTTTTTTAGTTAACCCCACCACAGATGTTCCCAGCTCTGGAGATCAGAAGTACTTTTGCATTGCTTTGAGTTTTCCCGTATTGCATAACTTGCACGTGTCAGGGCTTTTTCCTTCTTTTCTCAGTTCTGGATGTTGTTTAATCCTTTCCTTGGCTTGCTCTGATGTCCTTTCTCTACCTACATAAAATGAATGTTTAATTCATATGTTTTCATTCTTTCTTGCTTAGTATGAATATGTATGAGCGCTTAATTTTCTGTTTAAGAACCGGCCTGACTGCAAATGAGATCCCTGGGACCCTTCACCCAGCTGGGGGTCTTGCTTAGCTAGCTTTCTCTTGCCTCCTCTCTCAAAAACAACTCCTATCACCTCGGCATCGAAAGCAGTTTTGAAGCGCTCATCTGCCTCGGAGAAGACTGGGATTGCCTGCAGCACAGGCGCTGAAACCTCCGAGCTAACTGGAAAGTACCCCCACCCCACCCCCGCACTGTTTATTTTCACAGAGCCTTCTTTCTGCCTTAGCGCGGGGAGGCAGTTAGTAACAAAGGACAAACGATATTTATTTGAACTACTCTCATGCCTACTTCACAGATAAAGCACTACTCAACTTTCCTCTTGTTTCTATTCGTGGAACACGCCAAACTTCAGTTGTAGCAGGGCTTGTCCTGGCGGGCGTCACCCTAGCAGCATATTTATTACTCACTGCTGTCCTCCTGCCTAGGCCTCCCCCGGTGCTGGGATGCAGGCCTACGCCGCGTGCCAACTCTTTAACACTTAGTGACCCTCAGATCTAAAACAGCCTCCCTCCATACTGATCTAGCTGCCGCTCTCCTTTTGACCTGCTTGCATTACTAGACCTGAAACCTCCAGGGAGCAGAAACGTTCCCAGCAGCGTTCTTTTTGGTTTCCTAAGAACCATGCCACATACTAGACGCTGAAAATGTATGAGGCGAATGCACTTCGCTAGGCCGTGTCACCTGAGGAGCCAGTACTTCTAGAGTCTGCAGCTACTTTGGATTCTGACAGTGCGGTCACGGGCGCTAAGACCCAGGCTGGCCGGGTGGAAGTGTGACTTGGAGGAAGTCACAGAAAACAGAAATGCAGAGAAAGGGGTCCCTCGGGGCCTTTGTCACCTCGGTATTGCCACGCGGTGGGAGAGACAGGTCCCGTCCCAGCAGCGGCGGGTAGAGGAGGCAGGAGGGAAGGGAGGAAGAAAAGGGCGGTGGCGTGCGGTGACCGGCGAGCAGAGGGCACCGGGCCGCCAGCCGGGCGCGGAAGGCGGAGTGGCGTAGCAGGGACTCCGAGCGCTGTGCGCGAGGTCGAGTTGGGGCCCAGCAGGAGCGCGCTGGGGAGGACCAAGGGCCGGGGCTGAAAGGGCAGAGCGGGGACCCGAGGCCTAAAAGGGGCCTCGGGGGTAGGAGGGAAGAGGCTGCCAGGCTGCCAGGCTGCCCGCGCCAGGGTGACCCCGGGGAGCGGAGAGGTCTGTTGTGGGGGAGGGGGCTGGCGCAGGCGAGCGCGGGGACAGCCGGGCGGGGCGGGGGTGCCCTGGGCGGGGCGGGCGCGGCACCCGGTGGCCGTCGCCACTTCCGGGAGAGCGGGCCACCGCCGTGCACGGTGCACTGCTCGCGGCGCTGCCAGCCGGCGGGCGGCGCGGCCAGACCGAGGCCTGCGAGGCCATGGGGGCGTCCGCGCGGCTGCTGCGCGCAGCGATCATGGGCGCGCCGGGCTCGGGCAAGGGCACTGTGTCGGCGCGCATCCTGCAGCACTTCGAGCTCAAGCACCTCTCCAGCGGCGACCTGCTGAGGCACAACATGCTGCAGGGCACAGGTGGGTGGGCGCAGGCCGCGGGCCGGGGGCGGCCGCTGGGCTGCGCGTGGGCGGCGTCCTCAGCCGGGTCGCCGGTACCCGGGTCCTCGCGGGGGCCACAGTTCCCCTGCGTGCGGCGGCCTCAGCGTGGGGGTCACGCTGTCGGTCCCTAGGTTGACCCCTACGCGGGTTAAACTCGGGCCCTTGCTGCTCCGACCTTTCGCTCGTGGTCTCAAGGCCGACTATTTCCCTTGTTGCAGTCACAAAATTGGCTTAGGTTTTGATACTTTCAGGGAGTTCTTAGACACGAAAGTTGTGTGTGTGTGTGTGTGTGTGTGTGTGTGTGTGTTACTTGAAACACTGTTTTGTTTCCCATGCCAAATAAATTCTTGTAACTCAGCACAAAATCTGGTCAACACGTTATAATGGGTGAGTTTGTGCTATTCTATAAATGGTTTTAAGAAGGCAATTTTTAAAAAGGCAACATCAGGGAGCCCCCTCCCCCACCGCAAGTGTTGACCTTTATGTCCCAAAACATTTTGAAGCTTAATTACATAGAAATAATGCTGGGGGGGGGCGGAGAGGAGAAAAAAAAAAAAGCCCAACCTAGTGGCTGCAAGTTTGTAACCCCAACACCCAGGGAGGCTGAGGCAGAAGGGTTTCGAATTTGAGCCCAGCCTGGGCAATTTGTGATTTAGTGAGACTTGTTTTTATTATCTATCTATCTATCTATCTATCTATCTATCTATCTATCTATTTATTGCGGGACCGGGGATGAAACTCACAATGTTGCACTTACCTGGCAGGCACTTGTGCCGCGGGGCTATCTTCCGGGGCGAGACTTGTTTTTAATGGGGGGTGGCAAGTGTTGCAAAGCTTTCTCCCCTTGCCTGCTTCAGTTCTATTCTTTAGAGTAACAATGTTTCCTCCTAGCAGTGTTTAATTAGTTGCGAACACATATATGTGTATCTTGTATTTTATGCAACAAGTAATTACGTACTCTGTACCAGTACGTTTGCATATGCATGTATATGTATGTATGTATGTATGTATTGTATTTTAGGGAAGGGTCTACAAGGTGTTCAGGTTCTCCCTATGTAGATCGGACTCGTAGTGACTGTCTTGTTTTCAGCTTCCCAATTGCTGGGATTACAGGCGCTTGCCAATTGCTGTCTCAGTGTGCCCTGGGGGCGGGGCCAGATCACATGCCAGGGTATCAAACCCGGCCTCTGTGCTCTGCCTAAGCAGGTCCAGGTGAATTTTTAATCTGTTTTAAAAATATTGACAATCAAATGAAAAGGGGGTTAAATCTATCCAGAATTTTTGTGCCTTGGAGTTATTTATTTGAGTACCTGGGATCTCTATTACATTACTACTTTTATTTCTGATGCTTTTTTCCTGTCTGGTACTGGGATGGAACTCAGGGCCCGCACAAAGCTACATCCCCAGTGCGTGATCCTCCTGCCTGTTTTCTAGAGCGGTGGAACTGCAGGAATGCTCCCCAGAACCAGCTTACATCAATCTTCAAAACTAATCAAGTGTCTTGTTAATTCGGCATTACCAGAAGGGCAAATTGACCATCTTATTACCCGTCCTTGATGTAATATATTGAATTAGTTAGGCAAACAGTGCTTCGGACTGTAGGCTGTGCTGGCTGGTGGGAGGTTATCTAAAATACCGTGGAGTCACAAGCCTTAAAGGACTGAATGAAAAAAAATCCCTGAGCAAGGGAGCATAGCTATGTGGTTAGGGAGCACCTTGAGGAAAGTATTGAGTAATTTATGAAAACACAGAACGTTCTTAAAAAATAAATTGAAAGGCCAATTAAATAAACTTAAAATAAACCCCACACAGGAAGAGACAGGGCTCTTGGCTTATTTCCTGACATTCTTGCTGTCAGAGGTGGCTTATGCCTATAATCTCAGCTGCTCAGGAAGAGCAGGATGGAAGGTCAGCCTGGCCACAAAGGTGGTGAGAACCTGTCTCAAGAAAACCAGGCATGGTGGTGCAAGCTTGTAATTCCAGCACTCTGGGAGGCTGAGGCAATGGGATTACAGGTTGGAGCCAACTTGGGCAACTTAGCAAAATAAACAGGCCCTGAAGAGAAAAAGAGAAGAGGGAAGAGGAGGGGAGGAAAGTGGGGGAGGGGATGGGCGAGAGGGCTGGAGTTAAGGTTTAGGGTGAAGACCCCCAGTTCAATGGGTGTGGAAGGACTGACAAAGAAGAAACACAGAGAGGCTGTCTGAAGTGCATGCCCATTCTGAAGTCTGGGGAGACTCTTTTTAATAAAGAAAAATAGTTCTTTTAAAAGGTTAGGCCGGGCGTGGGGGCTCACGCCTGTAATCCCAGCACTAGGGAGGCTGAGGCAGGAGGATCAGTGAGAGTTCGAGACCAGCCTGGGCTACAAAAGTGAGCTCAAGGCTAGCCTGAACTACATAGCGAGACCCTGTCTCAAAAAGACAAAAAAAAAAAAAAAAAAAAAGGTTAAAAATTCAGGCCAAGAGAATTAGAATGTCATGAAGGAAATAAATATCTGCAGGGTCAGAGTTCAAAGTGCAGAGACATGAAGGGGGTTGGGCTCCATTCAGCTAGGGCAAGTTCCACAGGGCACACAGAAGCCCTGGGCCAGCCCTAGGACAGTTCCTGCTGGGCCTAACTCCCCCAGCTGGTGCCCAAGCAGTGGACCTGGAGTGGCGGGGACCCTCACTAGAGTTCTTCAATGAAGTATGCGCCATTCTTTAACAAGAAAAACAGAAAAGGTGTTGCGAGGGTGTTATGGCAGATGTTAATAAACTGTTGATTTTTACAAAGAATAATTGTCTCTTATCACTGTTTTTACAGAACAGTATCTGGAACATCTTCTTCTTTTTTTTTTTTTTTTTTTTTCTTTTTGAGACAGGGTCTCATTGTGCAGTTCAGACTGGGCTTGGGCTCACTTTTGTGGCCCAGGCTGGTCTCAAACTCACACTGATCCTCCTGCCTCAGCCTCCCAAGTGCTGGGATTACAGGCGTGTGCCAAGCATCATGTTTTCTGATTGTAAAAATACATATTTATTATAAAGAAAAATATCGTGGTAATTTTTTAAAAAATGAAAATTAAGATCTTCTACAACTATGGCTGATTACACAATTATGATTAAGTTGTTGATATTATCTATATAGTGCAGTACTGGAGCTCTAATGCTTTGGTACTTTCGACTGATTGATTGATGGAGGTACTAGAGATCCACTTGGGATATTCTACCACTGAGTTACATTTATATCCCTTTATAAAACAGTTATGGAACAGAGTCTCTCTAACTTGCTTACCTGGGCTTGAATTTGTAATCCTCCTGCCTCAGGCTCACTACATGTTGGGATTATAGGGATTGCCTTATGCCTGGCTCTCTTTTATTATTTCTTTTTCTTTTTCCTCTGTGCTCCATTTGTTTTGGTAATATTATTATATTTGGATACTCTATTCATATTTATTGTGGGTATATCCATACATCAGATTGTCTTGTCTCTTTTTTTTGTATTTTAGGGAAGTGTCTACAGGGTGTTCAGGGTCTCACTACTAGATCATACTGACGGTGATCCACCTGTTTACAGCCTCCCAAGAGCTGGGATTACAGGCATGTCCCACCACGCCCAGTCTCAATTGCCATCTCAGTGCACTGCTGTGGAGGAGTTGGTGTGGTAGGCCTGGGGACTGAACCCCTGGTCCCTGCACCTGCTTGCAGGCGCTTTAATCCACTGAGCTATTTGGCTGTCCTATATTCACATGTCAGAAAGCAGTCTTCAAAATACTTAATTCACCAAGGTAGCAAGTTCTTAAACATTTTTCCTATTATTGGACATTTATTTTGTTAGCCATTCTTTGCTATGATGAATACTATTATGACTTTTTTGCTCTTTCTTTTGGTTTTTTAAGAGAGGGTTTTGCTGTGTAGTTCAGGCCAGCCTAGAACTCACTATATAGCCCAGGCTGGCCTCAAACTCATAGTGATCCATCCTCCTACCTCAGCCTGCGGAGTGCTGGAATTATAGACCTGTGCTACCGTGTCTGCTACCACACCCAGCTTGTTAGCATTATTCTTATTTATGAATATTGGCTGAATCTTTATTTTCCTTCAAATACATTTCTGGTGTATAACTGCTAAGTATCAACTGCCATTTCATGTAGGTGATCTATGTTATAGCTTGTAGTTATAAGTAAAGTTTAAAGTTATTCCATGAGTTCCTTGTTCTTTAAGTTTAAAATGTGTGGGGCAGCATTTTTGTTGCAGTAGTAACTTCACTGCTACCTACTTGGGCCCCGACGTTTTTCTTATCTGTACGTGCAGCCATGGGCATATTTATTAAAACTGAAAGTTTCTTCTGTAAGGAGAAAAATCATCTCAGGAGATATGACAAGGGCAGTGGAAACACTGGCCACCTGCTGATGGTGGCGAACCTGGTGTGAGCACAGGCCACCCCTGCACCTGTGGTCAGGACACCTGAGTCGGCTCTCCAGGTAGATGAAGCTGAGTTTAAGAGAAGTTTGCTCAGGGCTGGCCAAATAACTCAGCAGATTAAAGCACACAGCAAAGCACACAGGGCAGGGGTTTGATTCTCTGAGTGCCATGCGGCCTCACCCCTAGGGTTCAAAGATGAGAGGGTGGTTGCGACTGGGTGTGGTGGCACACGCTCTTGGGAGGCTGGAAACAGGAGAATTTCTATGAATCTGATCTGTGTAGTGAGACCCTGTAGACACTGTATGAAATACATTTTTAAAAAAGGAATACATACATTAAAATTGGAACAATACAGTGAAGATTTGCATAGCCCCTACTCAACAATGAAATACAACATCATGAAACATTTCACAAGAAAGGCAACGAAAACAGCATTTACTGAATGATGAGGGTGAAAATCCAGGTTTCCTATGTGTCAGGTAAGCACTCTTACCACTATGAAATATTTCCCAAATTGAAATTCATGGAATAATTTTTTCTTTTTTCTTTTTTTGCAATACTAGGGATTGAACTCCGGACCTTGTGCTTACCAGGCAGGCGCTTATGCCACTGAGCTATCTCCCCGGTCCATAAATCTATGTTTCATGAACATCATAGTTTAGTTTAAAAGACTGAACCATGTTAGAGGAAACCATAATAAATCAAATCTCACCTGTGGTAGAAATTATAGGCCTGACTTGTGATCGCTCAGAATTTTCATCTCACTTGTTCTTATCCATACACTGGGGCAACCAAACTGGGCAGCTAAATCCTCACCACTGTCAGCTCCCAAGTTTGTCTATGTCTCACAAAATGCCCAGGTACACTCAAGAAGCATAGGCATGCACAATTAGGATGATAGGGAAATTATTTATGTAATGATGTTCTTTTAATAGGCAATATTCTTACCTGACTTGGAATTCCTAAAGATCTAAAAAGCATATATAGTGAAATCTAAGGTATTTCATGCACACGCAACCAAATGTCTGCCTACCCTTCCTTTGGTGTTTGTGTTTATAGAAGGAGCCACACACTGTACATACTGTTCTGAACCTTCAATGATATTGCTTTCAGGAGTGCCTCGTTACATTCCTTGCCAACATCTTTATTGAGGTACGATTCACATTATATAAACATACTGATGCAGAGTGACAAGGTCAGTGCAGTTTGGTATATTTGTAGTAAGGCAATCATCACAACTAAATTTAGAACATCTGTAGTACCCACAGAAGAGAGCTTGTACCTGTTAATCGGTCCCATTCATGCTCCAGGACACCCAACTTCACCTGACTCTGGCAACATTAATACACCTCTGTATCTCTTTTTTTTTTTTTTTTTTTTTGTCTTTTTGAGACAGGGTCTCGCTATGCAGTTGAGGCTGGCCTTGAGCTCACTTTTGTAGCCCCGGCTGGTCTCGAACTTGCACCGATCCTCCTGCCTCAGCCTCCCGAGTGCTGGGATTACAGGTGTGAGCCACCACGCCCGGCTCACCTCTGTATCTCTTGATTTGCTTGTTCTGCACATTTTACGCAATTTTCTGTTTGGCTTATTTTATTTTTTGTGGGATTGGGGTTCGAACTTGCAACCTTGTTCTTGCCAAGCAGGCACTTGTGCCACAGAGCTAACTCCCCAGCCTATTCTTTCTTTTTATTATGGCTGGCTCAGCCTGCCCTGGGGGTGAGGCTGGCGCAGCATGTGGTGCTGGGGATTGAACCGCACTCCCTGCTGCTGCCTAAGCTTTCCTAAGCAGGCACTTTAGACCACTGAGCCATCTCACCAGCACCCCCCCCCCTTTTTAAAAACTTTTTAAAATCTTTTATTTATATACACAGCTTGAACTCATAGTGATCCTCCTGTCTCAGCCTTCCTAATACTGAAATGAAAGATGTGCGCCATCATGCCCAGTTTTGGTGGCTGGCAAGGCATGCCGGGGGTTCCTGGGCCAGCACAGCATATGGTACCAGGGATTGAACCCAGGCCCTTGTGCTTGCCAGGCAGGTGCTTAGACCACCAGACCCCCTATCTGGCTTCTTTGACTTAGCATATTGTTATTATTGTTATTTTAAAGACATGGCCCCTCTCTGTTACCCAGGCTGACCCTGACCTCCTGGGCTCAAATGATCCTCCTGCCTCAGTCTCCCAAGCAGCTGAGACTACTGGCTGCGCCTCTGGTGTGGCCTAGGTTTCTCTCATGCTGCCATATGAGTACTTCCTTCCTTTGAATTGTTATTGTTAAACAACATTCCATGTATGGTTGGTCGTACATTTGCTTATCTATTCATGAGTTAATAGACATTTGCACCATTTTCTCTTTTTCTGTTATTTTGTGGATGTCCATAGTTTGTTAAAATAGTTTAAAGAGTAATACTGAAAAGCTAAACATGTTAATAAATATTGTCTCAAAGAAGCTTTTGCTAATTGGTGCTTTTTCTTTCTTCTTTTTTTTTTTTAAATTAAAATAAGTTAAGCTTCCCTAGTGTAAGGACTCAAAAGAAGAAATCAATCAATCAATCAATCAATCAATAAATAAATAAATAAATAAATTTTGGGCAGTACCAGGAATCGACCTCAGGACCTTGTGTTTTCTGCACTCTCTACCCCTATAGTGTTTTTTATTTTTATTTTTATTTATTTATTTTTTTCTTGTTTCAGAACCTTTGTTTGTCCACTCACTCATTTCCATGGCCGGCTCAGCCCGCCCCGAAGGCACGGCTGGCACAGCATGTGGTGCCAGGGATTGAACCGTGGTCCCCGAAGCCGCCCAAGCTTTCCCAAGCAGGCACTCCAGACCACTGAGCCATCCTGCCGGGCCCCTATAATGTTTTTTAGAAGAGTGACTTATATACAAAATGCATTTGGAAGAGTTAAAAAAATTAATGTTTATTGAAAGTGTTAATGTTTAATCGTTTGATCAGTCTTACCTATGTCTGTTGATCTATGCTGATTTGATGATGAAAATATGTAATGCAACCATTGTTAAATTTTTCTTGTTTTCGAATTCTGTACTATATGTACTCTTACTTGCTACTGTTTTTTCTACCTTTGTTTCTGCTATTTTTATTCTTTAAAATAAAAAAAATAAGTTAGGCTTTAAAAATCCCCTAGACAGGAGTCCAGGCAGTTCCTCTCTCCATGTACGCATGCATGCGTCTGCCATTCACCCGTGGCTTCACAGAGCACTCTGTGTGGGTGTGGACACGGCATGGGGGCAGGTGAGAGACAGACGTGTGTATTAATTAGCTCGGGCTGCCAGACACTGTCTCACAGATCGGGCAGCTTACACCACAGGATTTCTTTTTTTTTTTTTTTTTTTTTTTTTTTGAAAGGGGAAAAGGTTTATTTAGCTTACAGTTGCAGAGGCTTCAGTCCATAATCAGTGGTATGTGGTAGGCAGGACAGTTCATGATGGAGGAGGACAGCAAAAGCAACCAGCAAGAGGGCACGATTTCTTTTCTCGTGGGTCTGGAGCCTGCAAATCCAAGGTCAAGGCACTGGAAGACTTGTTTTCTAGTTAGGACTACCTGCCTGCCTCTGTAAACAGTGCCTTCTCATGTTGTCTCTTGCGGTGTCTCCTCTGGTGTCCCCTCCTCTGCTTACAAGGACACTAGTCATGCATGTAAGGTCCTGCCCTTATGGCCTCATCTAACCCTAAAGACCTCTACACAGTGCCTGTTTCTGAATGTAGTCACGCCAGGAGATTAGATGTGCAGCTTTGGGCTGGCACGATTCAGTCCTCAACAACACCAGGACAGTGTCAGCACTGTGATAGAAGCCTGGGGGAGGAACTTCGGTTTGCCAGGGTGGTTGTGAGATGACTCGCCATGACGAGCCCACAAAGATATTCCAAGAGACAAGTGTCCTAGTCCACTTTCTGTCGGTGTATCTGCATACCTGAGACTGGCAAGTTTTCTCAGCACCTAGTGCTGGAGACCAGAAGTCCAAGGTGAGGCAGTCACATTTGGTGACAACCTTGTCATGAAGGGCAAAGGAAGGGCAAGTGAGCACAGCGTAGAAGAGACATTCCAAAAGAGGCAGCCCTGCCCTACGATGGCCCACTCTCAAGGCAACAAATCCAGGTCCCAGCACTCATTCTCAGGAGAGCTTACCTGGTCTCCTCCCTTCACAGTGGTGTGGCCCTCAATTCAACATGAATTCTGGAAGGGACCCGCTACATGCAAACCACAGCAGTGAGTTATAGAGTTTGTCAGACCAAGGAAGGTGCAAGGGCCTTGCTCGAGGGCCAGAGGAGCCAGAGCGCCTGAGGTGCTTGCTGGTGTGGGGCTAAGGACCAGTGGGGAGGAGGAGAAAGCAGATGCGGCCAGGCGAGGGTGAACCTTTTTATAGTTCTTGAATTGATACTGTCTGTGTTCTGAAGTGGAGTCGGTGGGGAGGGGCGAAGGGGAGCATCGGGCAGTAATTGTTTTCAGTGTGATTCTGAAATCTTCGCGGTCTGGAAGTCCTGCATTTGTGTGTGGTTAGAAGGATTAAAGGGACACCCTTTCGTCACCCCTTGACCCAGGCTGTGGGGGCTCTTCCGTGTGTTCCTCCCATGCTCATCTCCTTCCTGCCTCCCAGAGGCAGCCACGGTGTCAACTCAGCTTCATTATTAGAAAAAGGTTTCTTTGAAAAGCCCATGGGGGAGTGTAAGGCTGTCATATGTTATTCTCCTAGTTTCCTTGTGACACATCTTAAATGTAAAGTCCTGTATTTACTACATAATGATGCTAGAAACAACTTTAGCAAGAAGCAGGTTAATTTCTGTGGCCCTTTCTCCTGGTACATGTAAAAAAGAAATCTTATTTTATGCACTTTAGAGATGTTTATCCCTTTCAGATATGAAGTGTAGCTGGCTTAGGTAAAATGACAATGGTCAGACCTTAACGGATATATAGATGTAAAAATGAGTTTTTATGTAATATAAACACATTTCTCAAACTCATGTCTGATTTCTGGCTACTTTCCTTTAGAACTGTTTTTCTTTTAATTTTTTTGAGAAAAATTTTTTATAAGAAATCTAACAAGATACACATACAGTGATAGAATTTACCATAATATTAGTTCAAACATCCCAGACCACAGTCTTTCAGTAATTTTGGGAGTGGGTAAACATTTAAATGCAGTAAGTAAACTGCTAACATTTTTTCCCCGTTTTCCTGGTACTAATGATTGAGTTCAGCCATGCTTAACCCCTTTTTATTTTTTATTCTGAAACAAGGCCCTCCTAAATTACCCAGACTGGGCTTGAACTTGCGTTTCTACCTCAGGCTCTGCTAGGGTTACGGGCATGCACCACTAAACCCAGCTTGGTGTTACCAGTTTTAATGATAATTGAGATTATCTCAGAGTAGTCATTAGATTATGTGGCTTTTGGTTCTTTCTTTCTTGGTTGCCAAGAAATTTTCATTTCTTTTAAATATATTTATTGAGAAATAACCCACATACCACAAAATTAGCCCTTGTAAAGTGCATGACTCAGTGATTCTTAGTGTGTCAAGTTGTGCAAGCATCACCACAACCAATTTTTGAATACTTTTATTACCTCAAAAAGGAAGCCTGTCCTGTAGCGGCTGTTCTTCCATTTCTTCTCAACCCCAGGCAGCACTAAACCTCACTTCTATTAGTTTGCCTTTTTGGAACTTTCACTGTTCTTTTGCTTTCTGAGAAAGGGTCTTCCTATATAGTTCAGGCTGGCCTTGAACACACTGTGTACCCAGGATGGTCTCAAACTCCCAATGATCCTCCTGCCTCAGCCTCCTGAGTACTAGGATGACAGGCGTGTGCCACCATGCCAACTCTTTTCTGGACATTTATGTACAGAGATGGAATTGTACAGTGATAAGTCTTTGGCGTCCAGCTTTTTTCATTTAGTATAATGTCTTCAAGGTTCATCCATGTGTAATGTATATTAGTAGAGTTCATTTTGTTTTATTGCTGAATATTTTTCCATTTCTGGATATAACACATTTATTTATTCATTTATCAGTTGATGGACACTTGGGTTGTTTCTACTTCTTCACTATTTTGAATAATCCTGTTGTGAATATTCACATACAAGTTTTTAAGTTTGAGTGCTTAGAAGAATGAACTCCTAGATCATACAGCTAGTAACTATTTTAATCTTTTGAAAAACTGCTACAGTTTTCCAAATGGACTATACATAATCCTCCCAGCAATATACGAGGGCTACATTTTTCCACAATCTTGTCAATACTTGTTATTATGTGATCTTTTGAGGACAGCTGCTTGCTTTAATGAAGCTTAAGTGCTGTCTCACTATATTTTCCATGTGCATTTGTCTAGTGACCAATGATACTGAGCATCTTTTCATGGGCTTATTGGCCATTTGTCTATCTTCTGGGGAGAAAAGTATATTCAAATCCTGTGCCCATTTTTAAATGACTGTGTACTCTTCTTCTATGGTTACTATCCTGTTAGCATATATTAGCACACGCTTGTGGCAGCAGTGATTACACTCCCTGTAGGGCATTCATATATGTACATGACGCATCTCCCTGCTTCTTTTATCTCCACATCCATCTCTTGGTCGCTTTCCTGTTTGCAAAAGCTCTTTGAATCATTTAGGCACTTAGGTACAAGTTCCTGGTCAGAGACATGATTTCCTACATTTTCTTTGCAATGAGACAGTTTCATTCTTTTGTATCTGATTTTCAGTTGTCTCAACACTTGTTGAATAGACTGTTTTTTCCTCAGTGAATTGTGTTGGCATTCTTCTTGAACAATTGACTGTAAATCTGAGGGTTATTTTTAGCCTTTGAATTCTATTCTGCCCATGCATGTATCTATTCTTAGCTAATACCACAAAGGCATGATTGCTGCTTTGAAATTGGAAGTATGTACATGCCAGGATTCTTCTTTCAAGCTTGTTTTGGCTATTCTGGGTCCCTTGAATTTCCATATGAACTTTAGGATATACTTGTTTATTTTTTGCAGTCATTGGGTGGGGAGTCTTTTGATATGATTACCCTGAATTTGTAGATCATTTATGGAGGGTATTATTTTCTTAACAGCATTAATTCTTACCACCTGTAAATGTCAAATGTCTTTTCATTTAGTTGAGTCTTCTTTAATTTCTTTCAACCATATCATAGATTCCCCCTTAGAAATTTTGTGCTTCAAAAAAAAATTTGAATTCCCATTTATTTTTGGCTCTTGGGGCAATGTCTCTTTTCATGTGCTTCTTTTTAAAAATTTCTGGGCAACCTAATGATTTACTGAACTGCCATCTCAAAATAAAAAATTTAAAACTCACTGGGTTCAAACCTCATCTGGGAAAACTTTTATTTTTTTAGTTTTAATTAATTTATTTTTTATGTATTTAGTACAGGGTTTGCAGGGTCTTATCACACACATCAGACTCATAATGATCCTCCTGTTTTCAGCCTCTCAAGCACTGGGATTACAGGCAGTTGTCACCATGCCCAGTCTCAGTCACTGTCTCAGCCTGACGCAAGAGTAGTGCCAGCACAGCATGCCAGGGATCGAACCCGGGTCCTTGCATGTGCCTAAGCAGGCACTTTAGTCTGCTGAGCTATCTAACCAGCCCTGGGAAAACTTTCTCAAATGCAAAAATTTATTTAAAAATAACACTTATCAGCACTTGGGAGGCTGAGGCAGGAGGATTGGTGTGAGTTCGAGACCAGCCTGGGCTACAAAAGTGAGCTCAAGGCCAGCCTCAACTGCATAGCGAGACCCTGCCTCAAAAAGACAAAACAAACAAACAAACAAACACACACTTATATGCCTTTATACACTTGGTCCTTTCTCTTTACTTTTCTAGACTACTTTCTCTGGCTAGAATATCTAGCATAATGTCCACTATAAGTGGTAAAAATAGATTTATCTTTTCTTAAAGCTCTTCTAATGATGAAATTGATCACTTTATTAGTCTTATCACCTAAATTCATTTGTTGTCCTTGATTGCATGTTTATTTTTTGATACAGAATCTGCTGTGTAGTTCTGAGTTGGTCCTGAACTGTTTACCCCAGGTTGGCCTTGAGCTCAGAATGATCCTTCTGCTTTAGCTCCTCAAGGTGCTGGGACTACAGGCATGTGCCCCCAATCTTGGGACTGCTTAGATGTTTAGAAGAGGATACAGCTTGAAGTATAGGAGGGAAGGGGTATGACAAGCATCATGTTATTTTTTAGGAGTCAGCCCTAGAGAACTGGGAAGTTTTACCTTTTTTTTTCCCCAAACACTGTCAAGGATGTTGAAGTTCTACCTGCCCACAGCAGTGATCAAAGCTTTGAGATAGGTGTCCACATGTTAAGAACATGGAGCATGGGATGGCGAGATAGCTCAGTGGTGTAAAGGGCCTGCTGAGGCAAGCTTAGGCAACCACAGGGACTGCAGTTCAATCCCCGGCACCACACTCTGTGTCAGCTCCACCCCCAGGGTAGATTAAGCATACTATAACGTAAATAAATAGTTTCTGTTTTTTAAGAAAAAGAACATGGAGCTTTTCCAAGATGATCTTAGTGAGTCCTGAGAGCTCCTGCAGCTCCAGGCCCTCTCCCATATGCTGCCTGTAAACCCAGTACTGGACTTGTCAAGTGGCAGCCAATTTCCATTCAGTTAAAATTCTTGGCTAAAATATAAAGGTTCATGCATGGAACAATTTGGAATGTGTTTTGAGGTCAGTATTACAGTTCATACAAAGAGTTATGAAAATGGTCCATATACCATGACCTTAGAATGTGAATTCTAGGAATGTATCCATCAGAAATTATTCAGGAGAGAAAAAATCAAAAAGAAAGAAAAGTTAAACTCTTAAATGTAGCAGGCTAATTTATATAACATAAATGCCCAACAGAATTTCTGTGAGGAAGTATATTTTTGTATATGAAAAATGAACATGGCTAGATCATGGTAGAAACAGTATTTCCCAGGACAGTGATACAATAAGGTCACATGACAGTATTTACAAAATAATTCATAGTGAAAAAGAACACAGAATCATATATGCACAGATTATAATAGTTTTACAGTTCTCAGTATATGTGAAGTTTGGTAAGGCTCATAAAGGGAATTAATATTGTTGCTTAAGAGTGCCATGGCATGCCTTTAAATCCAGCATTTGGGAGGCTGAGGCAGGATTTCTGTGAGCTGGAGGCCAACCTAGGCTAAAGAATGTGTGGCCACTGTCAACTACAGAGTAAGACTCCGTCTCAAAAAAAGAAAGAAAGAAATAAAGTTGTGGCTACTTTTTTTTTTTTTTTTAAAGAATTTTATTTATTTTATTTATTCTTGTTTCAGAATCTTTATTTGTTTATTCACTCATTTTTATGGCCGGCTCAGCCCATCCTGAGGGCAGGGCTGGCACAGCATGTGGTGCTGGGGATCGAACCGCGGTCCCTGAAGCCACCCAAGCTTTCCCAAGCAGGCGCTTTAGGCCACTGAGCCATCCTGCCAGGCCCCATGTGGGTACTATTTGCAAACTGTTCATAATTTTTTCCAGCATGTTTTATTTCACAGTGTAATATCACAATGCTAGTCAGGGCAAAAACTGAATTGTACTATGACAGCAACACCTGTTAAGAGATTAGAAAATTCTCTGTACTAACACATGATAGCAAATAATATTCAAAACTCTTACATAAAAAGGAAACTATTTTTCTGTATGTTCTTTCTAGTACAAAATTTAGAAAATACAGAAAAGTTTCGTAATTTATAAAAACTAAAAAAAAACTAAACTAAAATAAAATAAAAACTAATCACTCAGTTCTCACAGAACTAAGACTATAGTTTTGCATTATTTTTTCTATGTATATATTTATTTATTTTGAAATTTTTTCTTTTCTTTTACTTTTTTTTATATTTAGGACAGGGTCTACAGGGTCTCCCTACATAAATGGGATTTGTAGTGATTCTCCCTGTTTTAAGCCTCCCAAGCGCTGGGTTACAGGCATGTGCCACCACACTGTTTCAGTTGCTGTCTCAGTGCGCCCTGGGGGGCGGGGGTGGCTTGGCATGCCAGGGATCGAACCCTTGGCCCCTACGTTGGCCTAAGTAGATGCTTTAATCTGCTGAGTTATCTGGCAGGCCCTATATTTATGCATTTTTATATACTGGATTTTTTTCAGTCATATTTTATTGATAATTTTAGGTATACATAATGAGCACACATTCACCACAGAGACATTTGCACATGTACGTGATATAACTAGAACCTCCCCACCATGGAAGGTTTTAATAGACTTGTCACTTTGTAGCTGTTCATTTTTAGCAAAAAAGTTAATGCTACACTATTTAATTAATTAATTTGTTATGTATTTGGTATAGGATCTCACTACACAGCTTGGACTCATAATGATACTCCTATTTTCAGTCTCCCCAGTGCTATGATTACAGGCATGTGCCATCATGTCTCAGTGGCAGGCTCAGTGGGCCAGGAGTGGGGCTGGCCTGGCACGTGGTACCAGGGATCAAACCCTGGTTCCTGTGCTTGCCTAAGCAGGTGCTTAGTCTGTTGAGCTGGCCCAATGCTGTACATTTTCATATGGGTATGCTCCTAGAGGTTTGCTTTAGACAGCCAATTCCTACAGCCCTGGAACAGGATCAGAAAAACATATGCTTTTATCCCCTCTCTGCTACAGAAATTGGTGTGTTGGCCAAGACTTTCATTGACCAAGGGAAGCTCATCCCAGATGATGTCATGACTCGACTAGCTTTGCATGAGCTGAAAAATCTCACCCAGTGCAGCTGGCTGTTGGATGGTAAGTGGTGCATCATGGGCATTTGTTTTGGCAAAAACTGAGCACTTTATGGGCTATGGTCAGTTCTGTCAAGAATGGCAGGGAGGAGGCTTGAGAGTATTCAGTGATGAGGAAGGCTCACTGCTAACAGCAGAAAGCCCCAAGAGTATAACTCAGAATGAGCTGTAAAATTCCCCGGCCAGAGGTGTGGCAGAATCCTTGAGGGCAAGCTCAGGTTTCTACTCATTGTTTTGTTGATATAAAGAAGACATGAAAGAGAGATCTATCTATGTTTTAAGACTGGCATTGGCCTTTTCTTCAGGCCTGAGGTTATAACATCTGATTTGGGAAGAGGATGTGCTGCTGTAGTACTGCTTGATAGTGCTCTGTTCTTGGCTACTCAACCCCATCCTCCACCTCGGAGCATGGGCACAGTGCTCTCTATCGAGTGTGTGGCCCTGCTGCATGCTTTCTTTACAAGCTTTGCTGTTTTCTACTTTGTACAAAGGTTCCAAGCGGATTCAACTGGTATCAGGAAGGTGAAGGAGAGGACAAGGGCAAGAGCCGCTGGGCAGAGCACTTAGCTGGGTACGCTCAAGGGAGCGTCTATCTGGGAGTTTGCTTATACTGGTCCATTGACAGAACCCACTATCAGTATCTGTGAAGAATCTTGAGGACTCAGAAATTCTTAGAACATTAACAGACGGGCTTTGGTGGGCAGACTGTATCAAGAGACAGATCCCATGCACACCATGCTTCTTGTATTTATTCAGCAAACAAATATTGACTGAGTACTTTCAATGTACCAGAAGGTGTTTGAGGCTCTGATCCTAAACATGAACAAATCCTTGCCTGTGTAGAATGTACATTCGAGCAGGAGACATGTAGCAAACAAGTAAATAGAAATTTGGGTAAGTGCAGAAGCCAAGTGCTTTGTGATAAAAGTTGTTTCAATACAGTAATGTGGTAGAGAAATATCTTATTTTCTAATAGAAAGTATATCTCATAGCTTAGAATTGAAAACTTTGATTTTTAAAAGTTGAGTGGTCTTGCTTCTTTCTGCGTACAACGGGAGGGCTTCAATGCACTCCCCTTTGCGTGAGGTCATGGTAGGCTGCTGGAATACAGTAACCGGGCAGGGTGGAGGTGCAGCCCAGCAGAGGACAATGGAAAATTAGCCTTGAAACTAGTCCCTGGTCATTACTGGGCACAAGTGGGAATGGGTCAAAGACAGGGACACAGTGGAAGGGCTTGGGATGGCAAACCTTTAGTATTTTTGATTTTTAAAATCATTGTTCTATTCCAACAACACTGTCCTCTTTTAGATATTACCTATTTAAGTATTAATCTGATTCCAAAACACCCTGACATAAACACGCAGAAAATTTGATCAAGCATCTGGCCACCACATAGCCAGATGCCTTTGGAACACAACAATTAACCATCACAATGGCACTACAGCCTGCCTAATGTTACTCCTTTTGTTCAACATAAATCCTTCCCTTTCTTCATTCTTCTCTCCCCTTCCCTTCGTTCCTATTTGTTTTACTTTGTAAAGGTTTTCCCAGGACACTTCCACAGGCAGAAGCCCTGGACAAGGCCTACCAGATAGACACAGTGATCAACCTGAATGTGCCCTTTGAGGTCATTAAGCAGCGTCTTACTGCTCGCTGGATTCATCCAGCCAGTGGAAGAGTCTACAACATCGAATTCAACCCTCCCAAAATTGTGGTGAGTAGTTGTGTTGCTACTGCTTCTCCCTGCTTTTTCTTGCCTTCAGACACAAGTTTTCATGAACGTGGAAATCCTCTGCCTGACCCAAACTCTTGTGGGTGTTTTCACAGGTCACTTGGGGTACCAGGCCCATCTAGTCCACTCAGCTTGATGGCAAAGCTGCTCCAGGAGCAACAGGAGTTTGTTATTCATGCTGAACTATTTCTTAACTTTGTACTTTGTGCCAAGAAGGTTGTTAGGAGCTAAGGTGGGGGGATTTGGCTTACAGATGAGATTCAAGGTCTACAGCTGACATGTTTTAAGTACATTTGAATTATTTAGAGGTTGCTTACAAAACCTTCTAAGATCTATGTATATTTGCTTTCTGTTACTGTAAGAAATACCTAAATAATCAAGTTCAATTTTGGAGGTTCCAGTCTGTTACCAGCTGGCATGCTGCTTTCAGTTCTGTGCGGAGGCAGTGTGACCACAAAGGCACTCACTTCATGATGAAGTGTTGTAGCCATCTATCTTGGGCTGGATTCCATATACTTACAGCTAGTACATTTGTGTGCTTGTTGCTAACAGAGGAGATATCCTATTAAAACTGCTTATAAAAATATAACTTTCAAAGATACAATATCTGATAGCAGTATCTTTTTATTCCTGTCTAGGGCATTGATGATCTGACTGGAGAGCCTCTGGTTCAGCGTGAGGATGATAAACCAGAGACAGTGATCAAGAGGCTCAAGGCTTATGAAGCCGAAACACAGCCAGTCCTGGAATATTATCAGTGAGTTTTTGCTTTTTCGAACCTCTCTTACATGACAAAGCACAAAGTCCATATTTTATTTTCCATATGTTATAACTAAAATACCACAAGACCCAAATTCAAATGGCTTAAGCAATAAAGGAAATTTATTAGCTTATGTAACAAAGAATTCCAGATGTAGGTTGGGCCTGTCTGGCTTTGTCTCAAGGTTCCCTGTGGTTGCAGACATTTGGCCAGAACAAGCAGGGCTGCTTCTTTGGTGAGGACTGAGTAATCACCTTTTCCTCAGTGTATAAAATTTCCAAGCATCCCTCAGATTAGGCCAACTGAATAGCCACTGTAGTCAGGGCCTCCACATTCTAGGGGTTACGGAAGCAGTCACTGGGCCTGGGGGAAGAATCGCACTCACTAGTTCACACCCAGAGCCTTGAGCAGGCCAGTGTCACGCACATGCCTGCTGGGATGCAGGCCGAGGAGGCAACCCAAAACTCTCTGCACATATCAACAGAGGATGCCTTAGCACCAAAACATCGTAAGTGATAACTAACCCTTAGATCCCTCATCTGGTTAAAGGTCTTTAAAAGCTTCTATTTTAACATAATTTTGATCTGTTCAGGGAATTCCTATAACCACTCAAAATAGGTGTTGTGCTGTGTCAATACCTGGCACAGGCTCCCAGTCCCCCTGCCTTGCTGGCCCTGCCTCCTCTTTCCTTTCATTTATTTGCTTATGAAGTGAGGATTCCATGTCAAGGAAGTACTGCCACAAAGACTGTAGGCTCTGCAGCCAGAACGCTCCAATTTGATTCCCATCTTGCTGTGTAGAAGTAACCTTAACCCTTTCCTTAAACTCTGCCTATTTTGTCCTCTGTAAAGGAGAACAGAAGCTTGAAAGTGAGTTACTAATAATGATGGCTGACACACAGAAAGCACTGTGTGTTAGCTGTTATGACAGTAGTTACTGTTATAATAGGGCTAAGTATACAATAACATCTGAAGCAGTAGTCTCCAAGCTATTTTGCTAGACATTTCTGGAGGATGAAATAATGAAACAGTTGGCAATTCACTTTTTACAACAGCTACCGCTATAATTTTGTGATTCATAACAAGCCTGGCTTTGAGGATTACTAGCTCTGTCACTGAGTAATGTCAGCAGTGCCAATAGCATAATATTTTATTTATTAGATTAGGCAGTTGTACATACAGGCCTTACTCATTTAACTACCACTTTCTGTTCCTATGACTGGGATTAAGACAATTGCTTGCTAAGCAAGGAACTGTATATGCCAGGTACATTACCATACTCAGAGCAAAGAAATGGTCTGACGAAACTGCAACTTGACAGATTTGCTTTTATTTGCCTAACTCTTTATGGGCAGTGCTATAATGTATTACTTTAATTTTTAAAGTATACAAAATAGTGATGAAAATAGCATTAGAAATGATACAAGATTTCACTAAACAAAGTAATAGGAATTCAGTATTACATGATACTATCTTCAAATTACTTGTTTAGATTACCAGATATAAATATGTAAGATTCATTTAAACATAAAGACTAAGATTTAAGTCAGAGTAAAATAAAAAAATTCGAGCATTAAGTGCTCCTTTCAAAAGAGCAGCAGAAACTGACAATACAAATTATCCTAACTATATATACCTACATGTTTTTCCTTCATTTGGCCTTTTCCTCATCCCAATTTTTCCTTCCCATTGGACAGTGTCTTTCCCTTTCACAGTATCTGTTATACCTTTTTAGATTTTCATTACTCTTTCTGGTTCTTGCACTAGTGAGATAATATAATACAATATTTGTACATGTGGATCTGATCTATTTCACTTACCAATATAGTCTCTAGCTGCATCCATTTATCTACAAAAGCCCCAAATTTATCTTTTTTCATAGCTGAATAATATAATCCGTTGTATAAAAACACTGTATCTTTTTTATCCATTCCTCACTTGATGGCCATTTGGATTGTCCAAGATTTAGCTATGATAGTTGTGCTGCTATAAACATGGATGTGCATATATCATTGTGCTATGAGGTCTTCAGTTATTCTGTGAAAGTACCCAGCAGTGAAACAGCTAGTTTGAATGGGACCTGCAGTCCTAGCTTTTGAGGAATCTCCATACTGAGTTCCAGTGATTGTACCAGCCTGCACTCTCACTAACAGCAGAAAAGCGTTCTTTTTTCCTCACAGCCTCTCCAGCATTTGTTATTGCTTGACTTCTTGATTACAGCCATGGTATCTCAGTAGTTTTAATTCACATCTCTTGAATGACCAGCGATGTTGAACACTCTTTCATGTGTTTATTTGCCATTCATATGTCTTCATTTGAGAGGTGTATAGTCATCTCAGATGCCCATTTTTTATTTGGGTCTTCAAATTTTGGAGGCCTGATTTTTAAAATTCTTTTTTTTTTTTTTTGTGGGACCAGGGTTCGAACTCACGACCTTGCACTTGCCCAGCAGGCACTTGTGTCTCGGAGCTATCTCCCCAGCCCCTTAAAATTCTTTGTATGTTTTAGATAGGAATCCTTTGTCTGAAGGACAGTCTGTATTATTGTCTCCCACTCTGGGTTTTCTTTTTACTCTCTGGTGATTTCTTTTGATGTGCAGAAACTTTTCAAAAAGATGAGATTCCAATTGTTGGTTCTTTGAATTATTTCCTGTGCAGTTTGATTTTTGTTCAAGAACTCTTTACCCACCCATGTCCTTAAAGTGTCTACCTATGTTCTCTTCCAGAAGATGAAGTGTTTCAGTTTTAATATTTAAATCTTTGATCCAGCAGTGCTATAATGTAGAGGTTACTTTTTCGTTTTATTTTTTCAAACAGGGTCTCCTTATGCAACTCAGCCTGGCTTGAACTCACTGCTTAGCTGATGCTATCACCAAACTCAGTGATCCTTCTACCTCAGCATCTTAAGTGCTGGGATTACAGGTGTGCATCACCATGCCCGGCTTATAATAATCAACAGAATTTAAAACTACAATACTGTTGTGTACAGTGCACTTAGCAACAGTTACAGCACTATATAAATAAGGTGTACAGCATAAGAAAACACAGCATTGGGGCTCTATAAACAAGATGTGCAGAATTGTACTAAAAAAAAAAAGTCATAAGCCTGAACAGCATGCCTCAGATGTAAGTACAAACAGTTGTTAGGCAGGCAGATCGTTAAACAGTATCTGTAGCACCTGCTACATGGGGCTATTATGGTAAAGAAGTGAGAGGGTCCATGTAAGACTCGGGGCAGTCCTGGTATCTAAGGCACCAATTGCAGTGACTATTATTCTACTGATGTTGTGCCAGGCCTTTGGTCCACAGACATTTGGACCATATTCCTTCCAGGCTTCAGGAAACTCACCTTTTGTATGTCAGGAGAGGTAGGGAAATAGTGTTTATCATGCAATATGATATATGCCTTTATATTGTATTTTATTTTAAATATTTTATTTTTATTTGTTTTTGGCGGGACTGGGGTTGGAATTCATGACCTTATACTTGCCAGGCAGGCACTTGTGCCACAGAGCTATCTCCCCAGCCCTGTTTTTTTTTTTT